>JAIUZE010002653.1:0-142498 GCA_022085475.1 Heliosperma pusillum | reverse complement strand
AGTAAACTTTGGGAGAAAAAAAGTTTAGAGAGAGAAAGGCTAAGGGCATGAGACGTCTTTTTTATGAAAAACGTCGTCGATGTTTTCTAAAACGTCGTCGATGTTTTACAATCCGGTTCTACTAATTAATTACTTCCTCCATTCAACTCCACACTACATGTTTCTATTTTTGACACTATTCACAAGTCGGAAGAATCTTTCAATTTCCGGCTAATGCATAAGAGAAAATATATTCATGTGGGATTTGTTTGATTCGTCTTTAGGATTATATTAAAAATATCTAACTCGTATAATTTTTGCAAATACGTAGCAAACTATATTTACGATGCAAAATGCGCGTTGGCAAACGTGAAAAAAGATATGTGTAGTGTGGAGTTGAATGGAGGGAGTATCTCCTAAAAACTGTCCGTTTGACATCTGCGTAAATCGCGGAGAAAAGGGGGAAACAAATGTAGAAATTTAAGGAACGTATCACCAAACTGCTCTCCCCTCCCTGTGTCTTTACTTATTCATTACATTTGATAATAATTCTTCTCACAAATTAATAAAAACGTAAGGAACCAAGCCGACAAGCCGTGTACTCTACTACTGAATTCACCTTCTAAAAGCCGTCCTTTTGACATTTGCATAAATTAGAGGAAAAAAACGAACTTAAGTAATATATCATCAAAACCTCCAAAAAAAAAAAAAAAAAAAACCTACCCATAAATCATAATAATAGAAATAAATAAAAATTTGTTAGAAATTCACTTGTTGTAACATACTCTCCTCCCTTAAAACAGAAATCATCAAGTACATCAACCATTATTTCTTCCCTATAATCTCCCGATTTTCTTCCTTTTAGTCATAATCAACCCAATAATCCAATTAAAGCATCAAACTAACGAAGACAATACCTTTAATTACTTTCCCTCCATTAAATCAAAACAAGTACAGAGTACTAAAACCCAAAAACAAAAAAAAACAAAAACAAAAAAGAAAAACAAAAGCAAAAACTATAGTTACTGTTAGTCTGTAACTGTAACATTAACAGCAGTAAAAATGGATGCGCAACAACAACAACCGCCGCAACCGGCGGCGGAGCGGTTAAATTCGGCGGTGCAACAACAACTGAATTTACAGTCAGTAAAACTTCGAGCAGAGAGTCTTCAAAAGCTTATCATTCGTATGATTGAAGATATTGAATTTCTCTCTCGTTCTAATGCACTTCCGAAATGGTAAGCTTCTTTCATTCTTTCTTTCTTTATTTATCTTTTTTTTTTGAATTTTTTTGAATTTTTTAGTTTGATTATGAATTGCGTTTTCTTGAATTTTGTTTTAGGAAGTGTAATTGTTGTTGATTTTGTGTTTTATTTGATTATATGATGATATTTTAGGAGAATTGAGATTTTTGTTGTTAATGCTGTTAATTTAGTGATCGGAAATGTTGATGAATTATAATTGTGCAAGAAGACAGTAATTTACTTGTGATTGCATTGAATTCTATATCTTATGTACACATTTGTATTGAATTTGATAAAGAATTGCGTTAGTTGTTGATTTGGTTAAACCTAGGAGATTTTGTGTTTTAAGATCGTAAATTGAATGTTTTTAAGGAGAATTGACATTTTTGTTGTTAATGTTGTTAATTTAGTGATCGGCGAAATGTTGATGAATTATAATTGTGCAAGCAGACAGTAATTTACTTGTGTTTGCATTGAATTCTATATAGAAATTTGTATTGAATTGGATAAAGAATTGTGTTCGCTCGATTTTTGTCATAAGAATTGTAGTTGTTGATTTGGTTAAACCTAGGAGATTTCGTGTTTTATGATCGTAATTTGAATGTTTTAGGACACATGATTTTTGTTGTTTTAGTTAGTCGATGAATCGTAAGAGTCCAGTCAGACAGTAATTTATTTATATTAGCATCGAATTCTATATTTTTGTTTAGAAATTTGTATTGAATTGGATATAGAATTGCGTTTGCTCGTTTTTGTAATATGATTTGGTTAGAATTTGGAGATTTTTTGTTAATGTTATTAATTTAGTGATCGGTGAATTATGTTTGTGCAGTCAGACAACAATTTATTCGTGTTTGGTTTGGATTCTATATCTCGTATGGAAATTTGTATCAAATTGGAAAATAAAATTGCGTTCACTTGATTTTTATCGTAAGAATCGTAGTTGTGGTTGATTCTATGTAATTTTTGGTTAAACCTAGGAAATTTTAGGCTATTAGACTGGAATTTGGATGTTTTAGGAGAAAGGATATTCTTCTTGTTTTTTTTTATTAATTTTGTGATTGGCAAAACATTTATGAACGATAACTGTTCAGTCAGACAGTAATTATTTATGTTTGGGTTGGATTCTATATTGCATTCGCTAGATTTTTGTTGTAATAATTGTACTTGTGGTTGATTTTGTGCATTATTTGATTAAATTTAGTTGATACTAAGCTAAGATGGAGGTTGTGGAATTGTACATCGTAATTTGGATGTCTTAGGAAAAAAAAGAAAACAAGATTGTTGTCTTGTTGATGGTTGCTGAATTTTGTTGATGTTGTTGATTTTGATTGGTAAAAGGTCGATGAATTATAATTGTGCAGTTAGACAGTAATTTATTTGTATCTGTTTGAATTCTATAATTGTTGGTGTTGTAGTGAAGTTTAGGCTTAAATCTTTTAGCACAAAATTATTTGCTGAGGGGGAAATAGTATTAGAGAATTTTTTTTGTTAGTGTGGTTGTAGTGTTCTACAGAAATAGGTTGTTAGGAGCGAATGGTCATGCTGATGTGATCGTTTTGTATTTCGTATCAGGCAAGATTCTCTTAGTCAATTCTCGATGGTGAATCTCGAGTTGCACAACATATCGGAAGACATTAAGAAGGTTTCAAAGGCATTTGTGGTGTATCCTAGGAATGTTAATGCTGAGAATGCTAATAGTAAGCATCTTTATCCACCCAAAGTTGTATCTACATTTAGTTTTGATCTTGTAACAGTAAAATACATAAAACAAGTCATTTTCTTATAAATGTGAACACTGAAATCACTCAATTTCTTATAAAGAAAAGGAAAGGAGAGCCACTAAGAATTTGTTGTAGGGTGTCTCGACTTCTAATGATTGTATTCCATATGCCATTCAGTACTGCCTGTGATGTTGTCGTCAAAGCTCTTGCCTGAGATGGAAACAGATGATAATGTTAAGAAAGCGCAGTTACTGCTTGGCCTACAAAACCTGCCTGTAACTGCACAAATTGAAAAGCTGAAGGTGATCAAATACTCAACTTGTAGAAGATTAATCTTAAGTTTATTCTCTCTGAATTTACCTGATTATTGTGACAGGCCAGAATTGACATGATTGCCGAAGCTTGTGAAAGTGCAGGAAAAGTTCTTGCAGATACCCGCAAAGCCTATTGTTTGGATACTAAACAAAAGCCAAGCACTGTCCCAACCGTCGACAAGGCGCACTCCGCCACAATCCTAGAACAGGAAAATATACTCAGGGCTGCTGTCAATACTGGCGAAGGTGATATCTTGAACACTTACCTTTATTTGTATGGAGGGATTCTTAGCGAAAGGGAGGATCATGAAAAGCGAGAATAATTTCCTTATTTGGTTAGCGAATTGGATTAGAGGAAAATGGCATTGCTCCATTCCCCCTTCGTTTCCCTCCCTCCATCCTCTCCCCTCCCTTTGAGAGTTTGAGCCCTACTATTGTAACTAAACATACCCTTATCCTACCGGCACTGAGTGATATTGTTTATAGTCGCTTTACAAAAATGGCAATATTTGCTGTAGTTTAGGGACAATTTGTCTAAGTTTGATTATGTCCTTTTTGTAGAAAATGAACAGTCACACAAAAAATGTGTTTCTGCTTGGACCCAGGGCTCTTGCTATTATCATATGTAGTTTGTACAACCTTGTTGAGTGACTCGATCTGTACATTGTGCAGGGCTGAAGCTTCCTGCTGACCAGAGGCATCTTACATCACCCCTGCCTGCGCATCTTGTTGGCGTGCTGACAGTTGGTGATGGGGCTCAAACATTTGGTGATGGATCTGGTATGATAGCTTTCTCATCATTGTGATCATCACTACCATTTTATATTAACATTGTACCCCTCCCATGGCATTGTATGTTTTGTCTACATCCAGGCATGTACTCAAAGAGTACCCCTCCCATGTCATCTGGCAATTTCAGTAACCAAGGCACTCAAATGCAGGTATTTTTTTTATGTGATTACTTTTATATACCTCTCGCGTCATTGAAATCTTGCTTTGTCATGATTTTTTTTATTACTCTTTGCTCCTCTTCAGCCATTTTTCTCTTTCATGCTATTGTATGCATGGATGATTATTATAATTTTTATTTTTGCTTACTTATTTTTCTAACTTCGAATTGGAACCTGATTGTCGTGATGTGTATCAGTTGCTATGAGGACTGTTCATCTCTCGATGAGGAGTCATGCTCAATTAGTAGTATTGCTGATTTTGACAAGTTTTAAGGGAACATTTTTTGAAGTACTTTTAGTCAGAAATCAGTTGAATTAATTGTCATATTCCATATGAACTTGCTTCTAAAACTCATTGACTACAAATATTTATGTGTGTATCTAGTCTTTTTATCAGAGTCTCATAGTCTGTGCTATTATCATTATGTGGTATTTTAAGAAATGAATATAGTGCAGGCTTCTGGAGGACAGCCTCTTGGAAGATCAATCCCTTCACCTTCAGCTGCCACAGCAGCTTCTTCTTTTGATAATACAGCGTCTCCCCTACTCTATGCAAATTCGCCAAGATCTGGCACAACTATGATGAATGCACCCTCTCCCCAACAGCAAAATATGCACCCACAGCAGCTGCAACAACCGAGGTCGAAGATCATGCCAAATATGATGAATGCACCCTCTGCTCAGCAACTTATGGCTCAACAATATAATAGGCAATCTCACTCCCTGGGACAGGTATCACTTTTGAATTGTGTGCTTCAAATATGCTAGTCTCTCCTATTCACTGAATTCATCCCGCTGTCAATTTTTAGCTCATTCACAGAATTGATACCTTTCCTTAAATGGCAAAATTAATCCCAAATGACCCACAGTCCCATTTACCCCTCATATAATCAACACTCACCCTACCCTGATACACTCATCCTCTCTCCTGCACCTCTCCTCGGCTCCTCCCCCAAATCCCAACTCTACCACCAAACTTGAAGACCACCCCCAACACCCCCACTCAGGCACTCACACCCCATCACCTACGCCTTACACCGACCACCAAAACTGCCACCAAAACTGCTCACGGCCCACAAAGTCACTTCCACCACAGACTATGTATCTCTCGTCGACCACCCAATATCCAAATCTGGTACCACCACCATTTTGGCCTCTAACACCATCTGAACCTCCAACGTTTTAAGTCGTTTGACACTCCTTCGCCGACTGCCTTCTCTGATCAAATCTGGCTGACCAGCAGAAGGTCATCACCAGAGGTCGAAGGGTTGAGTGAGATTCAGAGGTGAATGGTTGGTTTTGTTGGAGGTCAATGGACTGGGCTTTGTCGGATTTCAAAAGCCTGAGATTTTTGAAGGTGGTTGGGCGGCCAGGTGGTGTAGTGGTTTGTGTTTGGGTGGTGGTCAGGGGGTGGGGGTGACTCTGGCCGGTGGGAATGGTCGGTTCTTCCAGCATGCTAGTAGTGGCCAGTGGGAGGGTCGCATGGATTGGATTGCAGCGTGTAGGGGATGGGGGTTATGGACTTGTGGTGGGGTGGGTGATAAAGATGAGAAAAGCAATGTAGGTTGTAGAAGAAAGGGCGTTTTAGTGAACAGCATACATTTGGCCTACTTTTATTAATATTGGGGTCCAAAGCAAGTGTTACCTTCCCGGTGAATGGGAGGGAGTATTTGCTTGTGCAGCTAAAGTCTTTTTTTTTCCTTCTCGAGAAGTTGGTCATCATATATTTTGGCTGTCGTAAATATAGTCCCTCCATTTGGGTCACTATATTTTCTTTTTGGGCCATTCAATGCAATTCATTACGTCTCCACTTTTGAGTTAATCTTGACCGTAAAAGACAGATATACCCTTTTTATACATATTAAAATGCAAGTTTGAGCAAGGATTTCAACATTTATCTTTGTCCCATTTGGGGAAATAGTGTTTTGAAACATCAAAAGGCAAGTGAAACTAGCTCTGTTTTATTTTGATTTAAACTTAACTTTAATAATGGTATAACTTAACTGAAATAATGTAATTTATCAGCTGCAAGGACAGAACCAAATGCAGTTTTCTCAACCATTAGCGAGTCAGCAGTTTCAAGGTAGGCAGCTAGCCACCGGACATTTGCAGCATGGTATTGCGCAAAGCCAACTGAGCCAAGGAAGCCAGCTGAATCGCCATATGGGCCAATTTTCCGGAACAGCAAATACAGCCTTATTCAACGCTGCTCAAAGTTCACCAAATGCTTCTATGGTAGAACATGAATCTTCATCTTCAGAAAACTATGATTGCATCTGATCTTTTATACTTACTGAGTTCTGAACAATCATGCTATGTTGCTATAACATGCTTTATATAAGTTGCATTAGACTTGTATTATGTGGCATTTCCGCGGGTTTATGCAAAGTGACTAACAAATCTGGATGTAAGATACCAGATAAACTTGCAAGGTTTTGTGCTTTACTCTCCTATGAACATGCTAATTGCTTTCTCATTGTTGCTTATTCCTGTAGAGGTTCGGATTAGGTTAGTACTTTGATTGATGGTTTTACTTTCTGCATACATATTATGGCTTTAACTTTTCGGTATCACTCTCTTCTCCCGCTTTTTTTTTTCTTAAACTGGAAACACTTTGGTATTTGAGAGTGTAAGTACTTTGTGGGATGACACCAAAGGTTCACTAGAGGCTTGCCTTTGACATGCAATTTTCTATCAAGAATGAACCTATCGAGAGGCTGAAATTGTTATTCTCCTGCAATAAAACTAGTTGACCAGGACTGTGATTGTTAGAGATCCACCCATTCCTCTCCGAGACTCTAATTGATTCACTGCAACGTAGGTGAAAAAAAAGAACTATTATGTCCACAATGTTTTTGGATATTACCTCTTCCAAACCTCCATATGATGGCTTTGCTACTTATCTTCATTACAATCCTCTAGTGACCTCTTCCTTTTTTGTTTGATTCAAGATCGGATAATCAAAGACATTGTTATTTGCCGAAACTTAGCTCAGTTAAACTGAGTTCATGGTCTCGATTTAACATGTATTGAGATCTTACTGAACTTCACTGTTTTATTCCTTGTATGTCAGCTTATGTACACAAAATTGGATTAATTTTCCTTTCGCCAATAAAAATCAAAATCTTTATCAGCAATCATTATTCATTAGGAGTAGCAGAATCTGTTTCTGAGACTGAATCTTTTTCTGCTGATGCTCACACCGATTATAGGGAAACTGGAGCGATAATAAATATTAGGACAAATGCTTCAGTTCTTGTATGTTAATATGTTAACTCTTACGACAAAAAGACCCCCACCCCCAACTCCCCAAAAAAATGACAATGGAAGATAAAGAATGTCATACACGGAAAAAAAAATAGAAATTATGTGATCTTGTAGTCAAGACTTTACAAAAGTGAGGGGTGTCGAGATTGTTTAGTCAGTCGCCCCTCAGCTCCTCTTTATTGGCAATTCTTAATTAGTTCTTTGAATGTAGGTCTTAGTTTAGATACATTATTTGTTCGGGTAATATTCTGTTGTCTGAATTTTAAGACCTATGAGAAATGAAAACTACAAAACAAACCACATATTTTCCCGAAATGCCAGAACTTCCACATAGCATGTCTTTCGTAAACAGAGTTCTTATAACTGCATGTCAGTAGAGGTATGAGTTTCCACATTTGGGGCGTCCCTAGTCCTTGTACCGGGTTGCTGTGGCTGCTGTGAATTGTAGTTAGAACATCAGTGTTTTTGTCAAAATGCCATTAGTTGCCTTTCTCATGTTTGGCTTAAACGAGAGACAGTTTTGAAAAAAAAGCACGGTGTGCGGACCTTCGGTTCTTCTCTTAGGCTTTTCTATGTAAATGGGATTAACCACAAAGCTGTCTTACTCGCTCATTGTTCCCAATGACAGACCTGCTTTGTGGCCAAGGTTGTATTTAGCAGTTTAAGTCATAACCAACAATAACAAACATCATTCCACCTGTTCATTATTTCCTAGATGCTTTTGATCGCCAAACCTCTCTCTTGAGGAAGAATTTAATAAGTTTGTAATAGAGGTCAATTCCCGTATGTTTATGAAGATAACGGCGTGTTATATTCCTGATTAGACTTTGTGCTTCTTTAGGAATGAAGTTGGTTTTATACACCTCTTCTGAGATAACTGTCAACAAAAGCTTGGGTTACTAAGGTATATTAGGTAATAGATAAAATCCCATTTATGTTGTAGCACTCGTGGTTCTGTAGTAGAGATTCTTCTAACGGAAAAGAAAGGTTGATGTTTATTGATACGTCGTCTTTTTTTGGGCGCATGTAACAACGCTTGATCTAGCTACGTGTTTGGTATCTTGACAAATAATTTTTATTGTGCTTGATCGCTTGACTTATTGATACTACAATACAAGAGAATTCTGCAGTTAGTTATAGAATACATATTTTGCGCTCTATAAATTTTACGTATTGATATATTTTTTTCTACTCCTTTCAGATTTCAAACATGTCGGCTGCAGTGGCACCACAATCATTACTTCCAAGGATGCAGGTTATATAGTTGCTCCTCTTGAATCAAATTATGATACTTTCTTGGTTTAGTTTACGGTGTCTATGCCATAGTAAGAAGTGTGTCCTATTTTTCTATCGAACTGTTGTTAATTTAGCATATTGGCTGTACCTTTCTGATTGAGTCCTTTTTAAAAGTTATTAAATTATTAAGATGTACATGAAATAGAAAATAAACCCCGACATCAGTTAGTTCCCTTATTGGTGTTACGACGAGCATTTCCATCTACTGATATCTGTGGTAACTAAGCGTCTATGAGGCTCATGAGTTTCATATTTCTTGTATTTTGGAACTGACTGCTATTAGCGAGGCATATGTAGAAAATATTGAGGGTATTTTGCAACACATGATCCATTTATGAGAGGTACCTCTTCTGTGGGAAGAATTTTAGAATTAGGTATATTATAATGAGTAAAACGTTGGGTGATGGAAGAATTCACACTGTGTTGAAGTTGAAGTTATATATCTTAATTGATGACGGTTTTTTACTATTTTGGTAATTTGGAAAGAATGATTTCTGAATCATGTTCAGTATTATCAATGTGAGTGGCGCAGTATTATCAATGTGAGTAGATAAGTGCACATTTCTTCTCTGGCTTAAAAGCATATAGCGGAATAAGACAAAATGTCACTAAACATATACGCTTCGTATTGTGTGAAATAGTGATGATTGATGTACGTTCCGGTACGGAAATTACTGGTTGGTTCTTAAGCAATGATCCAGAAAGCGTAGGAGTTTAGGGCGGTGCTTTCGTTATGTCTCATTTATGAACTCTCTTTATGTTTTCAGCATGATATTATTGTGGTATCTGTATTCGTATCGGGTGTAATTACGAGTTAGACAACCCTGCCATACTCGCACGTGATCGATGTTTCACTTGGAATTTCCTTTTTGTGATTACGTTTCATAGTATTGTTTCCATATTAGACTGCATTGTAATCGCGAATTTCACTTTTCAGTTTCCTTTAGCTGGTGGAAATCCTCAGAGGACTCATCCATCCCAGATGCTCAGCAGCGATCAGAGTATGAAATTCCTGCTTTTTTTCTTTTTCCCTTCAGCTTTTACTCTACAACACTATTTCACATGCTATACACTTATAATCAGTCGTTTTGAAGAAGAAATAGTTCAGGAGTTATAATTGGTTTGCGAAATCTGTTGAGAAGGCGATAAAATTGGTGGCCTTTTATTCTTGCAGTATTCGGTATGGGAGCAAATCCTGGTAGCATGATGTCTTTACCACAGCAGCAGGTTCATCAAGGTGCTTTTGGTAACCAAAATCTGCAATCTAACATGGTGCCAATGCAAAATACAACTCAGAACCTCCAAAATTTTCAACAAAGACAGCAGAACCAACAGTGACGCTGTTGACATTTCCGAGCTAAGAATGTTGTAGAAGCGGTGGTATTGTTGATTATAAACATTGCTAGGTATAAGAAGAGAAGTGTCGATGAATTTGATTCACTTGACACTTACTTCGTATAGATGTCACGTGTTTCGTATTATAAGTAACTTTCGTTGTTAGAGGTGAACTTTGATTTCTAATTTAACAGGCTATTTAAAGTGAAAATGTTGTAAGGGTTACATTTTATAATAGTTTCTCAAATATTTGAGAGCTGCCATTTTGTTTAGTCTGAATTCGAGCCGGTTAGGGCCAAATATTTGAGAGCTATTGAAGAGGGGGTGTCATGCAAACAATGTGGCCCTGTGAAATCAGGCCTATTTCGGATGCAGGGACGAAACAAGGTTGGTTAAGATTTCCTTTAATGTGTTGTCTTCCTTTGATAATAAACTTTTGGTGCATGAGATTGTGTGAACCAAATCATCTGTGAACATGTCTTTGAGATTAAGCTGAGGGGAAAGTGATAAATCTTTGTCAGAGTTTTATCAGGAATTATCAGAGAGAAAAATAAGTCTCACGCTCATAGAGAGTTATTTCTTACTAAAATGTAAAGGGGTTGCGGTATATCGTCGACGTTTTATAAATGAATTGGGTGAGTTACTATGACTGGCTAGAAATTATATTTTCATGCAATTGTGAAGTACAAACAACTTTAATAGGGCAATGAGATGAAATAGGTGCATTTACGTCACTAGAGTGTAGAAATAAAGGGTGAAATGCAAGCTGAATAAGCTTGTTTTCGGTGGAGAAGATTCTCCTACACCTAGGTGAGCGCGATCTCTATCGTTCAAAGACTAGCGCCCAAAAAAAAATTAACTGAAAGACTTGCCAGGAACTGAATAACTATAAATCTACTTGAATCAATATTCCTATAATTGACTATTTGACTTAGTTCTTTTTTCTGAAAATGAGTAATAGCAAAACATAATTGCCTTTAGAAATAAGTTTTTTTCTTCATTTGGTGGTTTTTTAAGGATTTAATAGTAGTTTCCAATCTTTAGTAAAAGAAGCAATGATTTCATATGATTGATTTACATTTTCCATAATATGTTATTGTGCCTCATTAAAGACGAAGTTTAAAATCGACCAAGGGCACAATATATTTATCTAACTAACACCATTTGTGAAGTTTATTGTTCTTATGTCCAACCCACAAGAGAAAAAGTATATCCGCTTCTACATTTTACAAAGATTCAATCAACTAATCAAATTAAAACTCCAATCCATCAACACAATAAATATTAAGTGATAAAACCATAATTCTCATAAAATAGAGGTGACCAACATGACAAGTTAGTCTAGTCCGACCTAGCCCAAACTCCTCTAGCCAAGTCAGAATCAAGCCTAAGTCAAACCGACCCGACCCGACCCTCATCACGAGATTTCAAGGTTCGGGTTGTAACCCGGCTCGTGTCCAGCTCTACCTATATCTATATCTCATCCAAACTCCCCACAGGCCACAGTAAATAAAAAAAAGAGAGAAGTTGGGTAGTTGCCTAGTTGGTGTACAACTTTGAAGACAAGCCTAGTAATCTCCGCAAACATTTTCATATTTACTCCGTAAATACACATCTTCAGGTGCCATAGCCATAACTCTCTTTTATCTTCATCATCAATGTCTTCCTCCATTGTTGCACCTTCTTTATCACTCAAGAAGCTTTCTTTGGGTTGCTCAGATTCTCTTTTAACCTCCAAAGTTTCAACCTTTATTGGGTTTAATAATAATATTAATAATCATGGTGGTTTTCTTAGATTTGGTCCTAGAAATGTGAATATTTCTAAACTTCATATGAGTGTTTCTGTTGGATCTCAGCCTTCTGTTGATGATGCTCTCTTCTCTACTTATCAACCCACTTCCGCTTTCCTCTTTCCTGGTCAGGTTCGGTTCACTTCGTTCCGTTCCGATCATTTCTTTACGTTTTTCTTATTTGGGTGTCTCGTTCATTTATTTACGTTTCTGTTTAAGTACGTGTAAGTTGGTAATTGCTCACTCGTAGTTTAATTAAGGGCAATGGACTCAATTTTGAGAGTGCAAGTTAAATTAATGTAAATACATGCTTTTGTGAGCGGCATAAGGAATTCTAGAGTGACTTTATCATTCCCTAATTAAAGGTAAACAAATGATTGAGATGACGGAAATAATTTCGAAGAAAAAATGGTACCATAGGTAATAAAATAGGTACGGTACAAATCATGATTATTGATAAAAAAAAATGAGTACGCTTATTATGTATGTAAATAGGTACGAAATTAAAGTGTTACTTTGGGCCACGATCAACAATAAACGGGTTACAGAAAACATATGAAAGGGGTATTAAAGAGTTATCTCTCAATAACTTGGTGAAAGACTATCTCTCCTGAGTTTTAATGTATTTTATAGAACTTTAAGGGGTTAATGTTTTGATGAATTGTTTCGAAATGAGAAGCACAAACATAAAATCAATGGAGGGAGAAAGATTTCGAAATTGGGAGGTTTTGATCATTTGATGGGAATGAATGTTTTTCAGGGAGCACAAACAGTGGGAATGGGAGCAGAAGTCCAGAATGTGCCTGCTGCTGCTACATTGTTCAGCAAAGCTAATGACATTCTTGGGTATGTCTTAATTTATGGGAGTGTTTCGACGATTCTATGATTAGAATATTCTGTTATATTTAAAGTTGTGATCTTTGGTTGAAATTGACGTTATACAAATTATTTTGCAAAGGGAATGTTTGACTTAGTTGTCTGGTTTTAAACTTTGTAGTTTTGATCTGCTTGATATTTGCATCAATGGACCAAAGGAGAAGCTTGATTCTACTGTTTTGAGCCAGGTACGTGTTTCCTGGCCTCTTTAGGTTGTGTGTTAAATATTGGAAATTGGTTGCTCTTAAAGGCTCATAAACCCAAAATGAATCGGTAATACCTGAAGTATTGGTGATCACGTTTGTGTAATGTTGAAGTGTGACCGAAGCAATTTTGAATATTCTGTTAGCCGGGCTTGAATGAATCATGTTGGTAGCCATCATCCATAGAGCTTCTATGGGCTAGCCTTCATTTCAGATTTTTTTATTTTACAACGACTCAAAACGGCCAGACAGCTCAGGCTCGGCTCTATCTAAGCTTCCTCAATAACCTTATGCTGGAGTGTGAGCCTAAATGAGGAAATATTGTGTATGACATTAACACGCAAGGCCAACATCCTCGGATTCCTCGTCTTCAATAACAGTTTCGGTTGCCAATGGCATTTTCTGGAACTCATTTCTTAGCTGATCACAAGCAGCACTTGCGTCCGGTCCTCTTGTCTGACGTATACTAAGAGATACATTGGTGATACTGAGTACATCGTAGGGGGGCTGTTAAAATAAAAGATATTTCTTTCCAGCACGACACCTTAGTTATTGCTTAAAGAAATATTTCTGTTGATAATTGAATAGCACAATTCGTAAATGGCATGACAATGTCACATCTAATAAAAAGTACCTGCCTTGGAAACTATCAAGTATTATGTAATGATGCTTCAGCAATGTAACATCCCTGCAGCCGGCTATATATGTGACGAGCTTAGCTGCTGTTGAGGTTTTGCGTGCACGTGAGGGAGGCCAGAAAATAATTGATTCAGTGGATGTGACTTGTGGCCTAAGTTTGGGAGAATACACTGCCTTGGCATTTGCAGGAGCTTTCAGGTGTGTCAAGAATTTTTTATGAGATTGCTTTTGTTGATGCAAATTTTACTGTCTTCTTTTTTAGTGTATATGTTTAGCGACTAGCTCAGTTTGGGGTATCTGTTTGCTTTCTCTGTCTCCTATCACGGTTAAATTGCCACGCCTATGGTGCTTAGACTCGTTTAGAAGTATCCGACACATGTGCGTGTCCAAGTATTGGACTCGGCCATTTTAATAAAAATATGCATGTTTTGGCTTAAAATGAGGTATCGAAATGTATTACTCTTTTCCAAGTGTCGAGTGTCGGGCACGGGTACATGGGAGAATCAAAAGTAACATAGCTGGTGATATATTCTCGTCGGCTTTAATAATAATGAAAAGGCACGTCTTTACCTTTTGCATGTGCTCGCTTCTCTCACGAGAGTTGTGCTTTGCTAGAAATTAGAAACACACATTATGTGAATGGAACCTGTGCTTCTAGCGATATCTTTTGGTAGTACGTTAGTGCTTACTTCACCGTTTTGTTTTAATATTTCAAGCTTTGAGGATGGGCTTAAGTTGGTGAAGCTAAGGGGTGAAGCTATGCAGGTTAGATATCTTAGACTAGCTTGTATCAGTGTCCTTTTTAAATTGTGAAGTAATGATAGCGGTTTATTATAGGCAGCGTCTGATGCCGCAAAGAGTGGCATGGTTAGCGTGATAGGGCTTGATGCAGAGAAGGTGCAAAAGTTGTGTGATGCTGTGAATGAAGAAGTCCCTGAAGAGGAGAGGGTTCAAATAGCTAATTTCCTATGCCCGGTTAGTACCATGTAAATCCTAACATTTAAAGCTCAGCAAACGGATTCTCTATATAAATGAAAAGTGTGAAATGAATTTGTCTTACCAATGCAGGGAAATTATGCTGTGTCTGGTGGTTTCAAAGGAATTGAGGCTGTTGAAGCCAAGGCAAAGTCCTTTAAGGCCCGTATGACGGTAATTTCTGTCTACAATTTTGATACTTCAACTCTATGGAAGAGAACCTGTCATTTATCCATCCTCGATCTTGACTCAGGTCCGACTAGCTGTTGCTGGTGCATTTCATACCAGATACATGGAACCAGCTGTTTCTAGATTGGAATCAGCATTAGCTGCCACAGATATAAGGACACCACGGATACCAGTCATATCCAATGTTGACGCACTACCCCATGCAAATCCTGACACCATCAAGAAAATATTAGCACGACAGGTAATACATTATTCGGTACTGGATGACTCAATATATTTCATTATTGGAAATGGCAACACTTGTATACTCAACGTAATTTATATGATAGGTGACTTCTCCTGTGCAATGGGAGACAACACTGAAGACTCTTCTGAACATAGGATTGAAGAAGAGCTATGAATTGGGACCTGGAAAGGTAAGTGTAGTATACTGCGTAAATTGTGCAAATTGTATCCTCTCATGATCAAAGCTCTCCTTAATGAAGTAAAGTAAAAATGGTCGTCTCATAGTTCCATTTCTTGGTGATGGAATCAGGTTATTGCGGGGATCATGAAGAGAATCGACAAAACTGCAGCTATTGAGAACATTAGTGCATGAAAGATTCCAGTGAACTCATCTTACATACATCCTAGAGGCTAGCTTACCATTTTTTTTTCGAGCAGTTGGTGTTTACTCTTATCCCTGTGATCAGATTTATCGAAAAATAAAATTTGTAACCATAGAAGTACCCGTATAGACAAATGCTTGACAAACATTTGTTTTCTTTGTCTACATTATTCTTCATTTGAAAGCAGAAAAGTAAATTAAATTGGTAATGAGTTATACAAACATAAGTAGATGAGATATAACATAAGTGGGTAAGACACAAGCAATGCTGATGCAAAACGAAGATTCAAGAAAACCATGAAAGGTTATATAATGCAGAATGATGGGCTGTGCAAGTCAGGCAGGGGAGTGGCGAGAGTGATGAATACCGTGGGGGTGTATCATGTTTGCAGGACAAGTAATGTATACAACATGCCCTCAAGAACATTACTTTGATTGTCCTTCACAATAGCTCAGAAGCGCTTCTACTCGAGAACATACGTAGCTAACTAGCTACTGTGGTAAGTCGTATACGACATTCTGCTGTGCTGTATGCTTGTCAGTATGACGGTATTATGCATCTGATAAATCATGTTGTATGAACACGTGTTAGCTCAAGTCGTAAGATCTTTCTTACACCGACCATGAAGTTGAGGGTTCGATTCTTACCCGCTAGTATAAGACGGTTTTACACAAGTATTAATGTAAAACTTCTAATTAAATGAGTTAAATATCCTTCAAGTAACTACCCAAAGTAACTTTGATGTATTGGTTTTCCATGTAAAACCGTTATACATGAGACTTTCTCTTAGTATATTGCTCCCTCCGCTCTCGTCATTTCTTATCTATTCATTTAGCACAAAGACCGAGAAAATGACATAAAAGAGAGAAAAATAACGATAAACTAAATATTTACCTTAGAAATTCACTTGCAAAAGTTAACAAAAACAAAAATAGATAATAAGTTACTCCCTCCGTCCTAGTTAATTGTTCTCGTATTCTTTTTTAGGGTGTCTCGTATTCTTTTTTTAGGGTGTCTCAGTCAATT
Source organism: Heliosperma pusillum (assembly GCA_022085475.1). Taxonomy (NCBI): domain Eukaryota; kingdom Viridiplantae; phylum Streptophyta; class Magnoliopsida; order Caryophyllales; family Caryophyllaceae; genus Heliosperma; species Heliosperma pusillum. Next base: position 126,083 of record JAIUZE010002653.1, on the reverse strand, counting down.
ATTATCTTTTTTTATATTAGGAAGGTTTTTTATATTAGGAAGGTTTTTTATATTATGAAGGTTTTCTATGAGTAATTTGGTAATGAGACTATTGTCCAATAAGTATAATCACAAATGATCCATAAAAGAACAACAATTGACCGGACATAAGGACTAGGGAGACTACTAAAAAGGTTCACAACGTCGCAAACGGGTGACGTTCACAAACAACGACGGTTTGAAAAAAAGAAATTAGATAATAATTGACCGGAAGTGAGGAAGTAAATTTGAATGATGAGTCCGTAGAAATTGTATTTTGGTCGAATTAATAGCGGAATACAAAGTTCCTTCAAACTGATGCATCATTCTCCAGGCTCCTCTCTTGCAACCTTCGTCACTTCTTGCAAATCTAATTAGTGAGTTATATAATCTATATTACTTTTGTGTGTACTTTAAATTGTTAGTTGATTGATTTTTTGTTTGTTCAATTTAAATTCCCAATTACCCAAACCCTAGTTCAATATTTAATTTCATGATTACAATGTTTATGATCGGTTACTTACTTATTGCTTACTAATTTGATGAATTGATGAAGATTGGTTATTCGATTAGACGATTAATTGCGAATGCTAATTTGATGAATTGATGAAGATTGATTATTCGATTAGACGATTAATTGCGAATGCTAATTTGATTTTGTTGCTGATCGTTACAGATTATTTAATCAATGCTTACTACGTTAATTACAAGAATAGTGTAGCAAACGAAGCGATTTCTAATGCATTACAGAATTGGTTACTCGTATAAAATAGAACCAGTAAACAATCATGTGATTGTTTAGATAGTATGTCTTGTGTGCGATTGTCGTGTTTGTATTACATAGTTGCTTAAAGCATATGAACGTCGTGTTTCTACGCCTTAAACACTTTATGTACAAGTAGGATATTCGCTTACAATTTGGCACCTTGTTCCTCCATTTCCCTATTTTCTTCCCATGTTTTCGAATTTCCCTCAAATTATAAGTAGGAAGAAAACAAAAGATCGGCGAGAGTAATAACTAAATCTCTGAGCAGGCAGTTAGCGAGAGTAAAGAAAAGGAACGAGCGGAAGTGCTTTAAATTAAAATAATATCGATTTGGCTTTTTCTGCACCCTATTTTGATCTGCCTCCAACATCAGACGGTTGAGGCTTGGGTGGAGATGGCAGGACTTCTCAATACTTCTTCAAACATCAGTCCTAACCATCCAGGCATAGAGTACCCGAGATTAGTTAGGAAGCGTGTACCCTATACCTGGGACTTGTAGAAGGAGTGGTTTCGACCCCCCCTCCCTTGTTATATATGAGCTAAGCTCACGAACACAAACTACCTTTAATGTATTACGGCATAGAATGCCAAAAACAGCTACTTATACTTTAATTGACTAGAGTATTACTTGTCCTAGTTAAGACTATTAAGGGTTTTGTGATCAAGTATAGACAGAATGCCTACATTCCCATTAAAGTAATTAAGCATCAAGTATAGACAGAATGCCTCGACGCTCAACTGTCTGATTAGACCTGTTATTGTAATTAGAGTTGGAATCTTGAAATTTTTTGATATTTTTCAGTGATTTGAATTCTATCCCACTGAGGTGAGTTCTCTATTGTTGATATTATGACACAGGGTTATTAACTTTAGGTTTTCCTTGGATGTTGATTATTCGTTAAAAGTTGTGTCACTATGCAATGATGTTTATGCAATATTCATTTTGATATATAGGCCGTAAATTATTTGTCCATTATTGGGCCTTGTGGGTTTCGGGGGAGAGCGTGGGGAGATGATAAGACATTGTAGGATTTCAAATTACAATTGTTTTGGTACGGATTTCAAATAACTTGCTCCATATATGACGAGCTTATTTCACGTGTCGTTAATTCCGCTAATTAGCTATGGTCAAATAACAATTTATATCTCCTAAACAAACACAAACTATCTTAAATAAAGGTAGTTTATGGTAAGAATAGGGTCGAACCCAAGAGAAGGCGGGATTAACTAAATTAACTAATCTAGACTCTTGCTAAAAACCAATTAACAAAACTAATTACTCTAATCACTAATTAAGACACTAATTAAGATACAAACTTAAATTAATTACAAACTATGATATTAACAATGACAAAAACATGTAGGATAACACATATGGAGAAAGTTTGATTTGAGAAATTGATTAACAAGTCTAAAATAACCAACAAGTACTTAAGATTCAAATATAAAGAAACTAACTTAGTGTAATTTTCTCAAGTTCCCAATAATTAGCAAAGTAAAAACTCTTCTTTTCCTCTCTTCTCTAGTTATCTAATACAAGTTTCTAAGAAATTAGTCAATAAGGATTAACTCAACCAAGGATGACCCTTTACAACCCAATTTACACCCACTAAAACATGAGCCCAAATCAAAGATGCAAGCTTTATGAACAAAACCAAAGAAACAAGGTAGAATCATGTAATAAAACACTAAACCATGTTCTAACCACACAATAAACCAAATTCCACTCAAAAGATTCTAACTTTAAACCAAAGTTCCAATCTTTCAAGGTTGCTTCAACAATATCAAGACAAATTAACCAAAATTATCTAGACAAAGCACTAATTAAACAAACAACTTGCTAAGATGGTTAGTCTCAACAATAATTCATTCAACAATGGAAAATAAACATGAGAAAATGGTATTAACTAAAGAAGAAGAGGTTCAAAGAGTCTTACAATGCTAAAAGAGGAAAACTTGTTCCTATTACACTAAGAAATAGAAGATTAGCTACCCATAATCAAGAATTACAACCCAAATAATAAAGTTCAACTCAAAGTTACAAGCCAAAATGAAGAACCAAAAATGAGAGAATTCAAATGTGTTTTGTGCTTTGTTGTGGAATGTTATGGAATGTCTTCTCTCTCTAAAATCTGGTTCTTTTATACCCTTGCTTCAGAAACCTAGGGCCTTCGAGAAATGGGCCTCAAAATGACAAGACGGAAAATGAAGAAACACGTGTCCCAGGCCAGGACGCTGGCAGCGCTCACGGACGCTGGCTGCGTCGTGGGACGCTGGCAGCGTTTTAAGCTGCCAGTTTTTACTCTTGGTTGCTCGCCTTGACTTTCGTTGACCCCTTTGAATGCTAGTCTTGCCTTGACTTCCATTGACCCTTTGGACTTGCTTTTCTTGCATTGATAATTTGCTCCTAGCCCACTCCAATTGTCGGGTTTGGTCTCGGGTCTCGGGTTTGACTTTGACTTTAGTTGACTTCCGGGCTTGACTCTAAAACTTGACTTAAAAATACCAAATAACAACATAACTACAAGGACTAAGGTTAGCATAAAACGATGCTAACGACCCGTAAAAAGTACATTAAACGGACCTAATAAACACTACTAAACACGACACATTTTGGTGTTGTCAATATACGGTTTTTCCGTTTTTTTACCCTACTCTAAATGCTAGCGGTTTCTTGAAGACTAGGATTGGGTTATTTTTTGTATTGGATCACCACTATAATCTTCTAAATTAACTGATATTTAGATTCCAAATTTGTGTGGTGGTTAGCTTCTTTGTGGGTGGCATGAGGGTGACAATGATCCCTTCCCTTGCCACGGGGAGGATTAGGATGAGTTTTTTTTCTATAAAGTAAGTTATTGAATTTCATGGTCCGATGTACTCATCTTTCTGGAGAGGGAAATATGTCCAACCTTATTTGATGAACTTGATAAATGGGTGAGAATACATTGTCCCCTGTATGTTGAATATAAAGATGAACAAGTGATTTGAGGGTAAGACTATGATCGGCATGCAATATGACAACTTACGTTAGTGACTCAGAGGTCTTTGCCTATGGCGAGAAGGTGGGTCTAATTTGCGCGACCTCACTAAAGGCTGTTTTTAGATGACCTGTAACGAAAATTGCATTATATTGCATCTATTGGTGAAGTGATAATTATGACGGAGGTGTAATATGCATGTGAAGTATTTTAATAAATGGCAATTAGTGTCCAAATGGGTCTCGGCTTCCTATAGTTTCCATTAGCATCTTGCACACATCCTTGGCTTCTTGTTATGGCATCCTGAAATCTATGCCTTAGCATTGTATCTTTCCTGATGGTGTATATGTATCTCTGATGATAGTGTTGTGACGTGCGTGCTTCTGTTACCCGTAATAAACTCAGTTGCTTTGTGTGGAATATTTGAAACTTATTAAATGTAAATTTGTGCATTGAGAGGGAATTCTATAGTAACTTTGTGCAAATGAAGAGTATATGGTGCAACTGCTCCCTGTTTTCCCCGAACTCCTATTTTAATCTTTGTTTTATAAGCAAACCTGCAATTTTTGTCATATTTCATATATACAGGACTTTGAATATCAGTATTTGATGTTTGGTTGACCTGCTTTCAGAAAAGATGTCAGCATATGAAAATGTTGTTGGTGGTAAGCTGAAGCTTAAGGGTAAAGCATTGGATGTGAAGAGTAGTGGTATGAAGAAGAAAAAGAAACAAAAGAAGCTTTATGAAGATGTCTCGGAGAGAAAGGAAGAGAAAGTAGAAGGTTAGTTTATGATTTTGCTTGGACATATTGCTCAAGTTACTACTCGTAATTTGTTTCAGACTCCCAATTTCTCGAGTCATAATATTGGGGTCTTTCGTTTGATTTCATTGTACCTCTTATGTTTCTTTTCAGAGGAGCCTTGTGCTGTCTTCGTGAACTACGTGTCATATTATCATTTGGGTATCAATTGATTTTCAATTTATTACTCATGCTTATAAAGTACGGCTCGTTTTATGCTGGCCGCCTCAACAGTGTCAAATACAGTGAGAATATCAAAATATGACACTCTTTTAATTCCATCTCAACAGAATATGAAGGCATGGCTAGCTTGTCTAATGGTGGAAATAATGTATATGTATTTGTTCCTGATTAGTCTCTTGAAGTAGAATTACAATACTCGGAAACATCTTTTAGAATCGCCCATTAATGAAACATAGTAATAGTTAGTACTTAGTAGCTACCATTACTGATTAAAAAAAATTATACTCTTCTATGATTATATGATGATGCTCATGTAAGACCGTTTCATACAAGTGTGTAAAATTTTCTCTTGCTTGGTTTAGGTGTCGATGCAGAATCTTCTATTGTTGATGGGGAAGAAGAAGACACGAATGAATCCGACAAGTTAGGTGGGGAAGGAAAGGCCGGTAACTTTGGTGATCATCTAACACCTGCTGAGAAACGATACATAGAGCAAAGAGAGAAGCTAGATGCCCAGAAATACGAAAAGACATCTAAGAAATCTCACCGTGACCGTCTCGATGACTTCAACCAGTACCTGGCCGATCTAAGTGAGCATTACGATATTCCTAAAGTTGGTCCTGGCTAAGTTCACGTCCTTGGGCTGTAAAATTCCTTCTACACCGGGATTGTTCACTGTTTTTAGTTGCTATGGTTTAGGTGAGAAAACCATTGTCCTCAACGTTGGTTATTGTCGAAAAATTATGCCATTTAACGGCTGTTTAGCCTTTAGCGTACATCTTTAATTTGGCTGGCCTTTTCCCATTTTTCTTTTCGTACGAGTGATGATCGCCTTCTGGGCCACAGTCCTTCACACTGAGAGTAATAGCTGTGTATTCAAGCAGTTAACACAGTGTGCCTACCGGTCTTTGCCTTTTTTGTTAGAAAAAAAGGGGTTCAAACTAAAGTTCCTCTTAAGACACAAACGCTTGTGTATGATGGTCGGTTTTTGCACGTTAACTTACGGGATATGCGTATTCAGCCCTTTTATCTCATCACAAATCCTTGTGTAAGGTGATCTTACATAAATTGACTGTAAAACGGATTCTCTTATGACTACTTTTACCACTAAATTTGTTATGTTAGGATTTGATTATACTATTTTTGTGTAAAACCACCTCACACGACACTAACTGTTTCTTGAGGCGCGAATATCTAAATCCAAACATGCGTATCTCACTGTCTCTTCCATTTTAGATATCCAAAGTTTGAGCAAAATAAGTAGCAAGCAATAGACAGGGTAGCAAGACAACATGCTTGCTAATCATATGCTAAAAGAGAAGTAATTGACTGCTTCCACCATGAATCTATGATTAGATTAACAAAGATTGGAGATCTAGTATTAGTAGTAAACTATACTCCAACACATCCTTAGATCGAAGACGGTCACATACATTTCGTCTTTTGTTGAAGACAAGGTAAAAGTGACTCATTTAAGATGAAATGTCATCAGCACCATTTTCAAAAACGGATATTAGTTTCTCTTAAAATGGATATATCCGTCGTAAGAGTTAACGGGTCAAATAGCTCACCACTTAGGCACTTACGTAGACTAGATAAAGCATTTGTTAATATCTAGGCTTTTAATTTTTGTCTTCTTTATGAAATTTGATTCGTTTTAAAGTTAAAACGGATAATTCGGTCTTAAATGAAATTTGTGTAGATCAAATTATGGGATCCAAAGTTTCCACCCACATTTAAAAGTGCTTATGCCTCTTATTCACTAAATAAAAAGTGCACTACGTAAGAGTCCTTTTTTCCCAAAAGGTCTTTACTCTTTAGCATGCAATGAATGAATTCAAGTCCCTTGAATAAAAGGTCGTTCAGTAAACGATTTAGTAAGTTAATTACATCTTCTTTGTTGGGTATTAAAACAAAAGATATAAAAATTAGTACTAAGAAATGAGAATTGAGACCATTTGTTTCAAGTTTATATGCCTCACGAATTTTATCATGTGATACAACACTCATACAGTCGTTCGTAAGATAATCAAAGTCGTGGTAATTTATGTCAAATTGGTGGTGTAAAAAGAAAAAATAGTGAAAAGAGAGATAAATTAAAATATGACACGAAATCTCCATGAAATTGTAATTAGTATAAATTGAGATATTTTACTTTTAACATGCTCAAATACTCACGAATCACGACCAACAAATATTGAATCGATTTTTATGAAAATGTGTATGAAAAGGTCATTGTTAATATTAATAACATTACGCCTTTCTAAAGATCATCAGCCTCTCTCATTTTCAACTCCTGAAAAGTGTAAGATGTTCTCTTTTTCAATTGATAAGTTTCAGTGCGGCCATAGTATGCCTTTGTGTTGCAGGTACACTATTAAGCATCGTGCGAAAGAGAAAAGGCAAAGGAGAATAATCACTCTTAAGAAGAAAAATAGCCAAAGGGATATGAATCTCCAAGACAAAGTTTGTCTACTTGCTCTCCAAGCAAGTAGATCTTTTTTCCATAAATTTCTACGTCTTCGTGGCGTAAGTATAATGTCTTGTCGTAGGTACCTGATGAGGGTTTCGTCGTCAAAACAAACATAAAAAATAAACCCTATATAAGTAGTATAAAGGGGTCGAATCCACGAGGATGGAGGGGTCAACTACAAGTTTGATCAAGTCCTATTCTAGCCTAACAAGAGTTGGATTGGAAAATTAACTAAAATCTAGGAAATGCAAGTGATCGCTAAATAACAAGGGGAAGACAATTAAGGGAAAAACTAAGGTAAAGGGTTCACCTTAGGGGATTAATGGGTTAGTCTAGTAATTAGCAAATGGGTAATAAATTCGATTAGGATTAATTGCTAATGTCTCAACAATTAATAATCATCAACAAAGCCACCGCATTTGTCTCAAATCACCCATATAAACACTTAGTCTAATCATCTCTACCACCGTCGCTTAAGAGATAATCAAACGATACTTGATAAAATGGGCAACTTTCATTCACACATTTCATCAAACACCTAGTGTGCATATGGGTAATACCCAAATTATTACCACAATTCTACTAATTACCCAACTAATTATCCCACATAATCCACCCTTAGGCTCCCCCTAAACCCTAGAGGGAAACTACTCACTCATGCTAAGAGAAATCAAACAACTAAAGGTAAGGAATAGTGAGATGAACATCTTGCTAAGGAAATGAATAATTATAACAATCAAAAGATAAACAATAAACTAGAAATGAAAATAAATTGCATAAATAACAAAAAGATGAGAAATTTATACCAACAAAGCTTATATTGATGAATAGGGGGAATGTCTTCACCCAAAATCTCCAATACAAACCAAAACTAGGCTAGTTCTCCTAAGAAAGACTAGATCTAATAACTTGAATTTGATAAATTAAAATATGACACGAAATCTCCATGAAATTGTAATTAGTATAAATTGAGATATATTACTATTAATATGCTTGTTGAGTCCTCCGCAGCGGGCTTGTGGACCGGTCTCGTGCACCCAATTCTATAAGCCCGCTGCGGAGGACTCAACAAATGGTATCAGAGCCGACGGTTCGGCTTGGGATCGCAAGGTGCGATGTGGTGATGGTGCTCGAGATGACGCGGAATAGCGTCGTGGTTGCAGAGTAGCACCACCGCTGGACTCTCACCCTTGGTCGACCAGAGATGCGGAGTAGCATCGTGCGGAGTAGCTTGGTTGGCCCGACACGGGGTTGTGTCGGGTGCGGAGTATCGCCAAGTGAGGGGGAGTTGCAGCACACACACATGTGAAAGGGGGGATTGTTGAGGTCTCTTCTCACATGTGTGTGAGGGGCACTATCCCACATTGGTAGAATACAAGTGAAGGGACTAGTTTATAAGTAAGTTGGCTACTCCTCCTAACACCAATTGGTTTTAGGATGGAACCTCACTTGCTTGTGGATCGGTCTCATGCACCCAATTCTATAAGCCCGCTGCGGATGACTCAACAATGCTCAAATACTCACGAATCACGACCAACAAATATTGAATCGATTTTTATGAAAATGTGTATGAAAAGGTCATTGTTAATATTAATAAGATTATGCCTTTTTAAAGATCATCAACCTCCCTCATTTTCAACTCCTTCTGAAAAGTGTAAGATATTCTCTTTTTCAATTGATAAGTTTCGGTGCGACAATAGTACACCCTTGTGTTGCAGCCTTGCAGGTACACTATTAAGCATCGTGCGAAAGAGAAAAAGCAAAGGAGAATAATCACTCTTAAGAAGAAAAATAGCCAAAGGGATGAATCTCCAAGACAAAGTTTGTCTACTTGCTCTCCAAGCAAGTAGATCTTTTTTCCATAAATTTCTACGTCTTCGTGGCGTAAGTATAATGTCTTGCCGTAGGTACCCTTTTGAAGCTAAGCTAACTAAGAAGAGAACAGAAATGCTCGCACATTTGGCCAACTCTGATCGCTCCCTAAAGAAGCATGCTTTGCTTGCCACCCAAGTCCTTAGTTTATTTTATTATTCGAGTAATGTAATAATAAAATCTGACTCGGAGAGTCGGGTTTGCAGTGTATAAACTCTATTTTACTGTTGCAAAAAAAAACACACAATATTAATAACATTACCATAATACTAGGTTTATGGATAGTTAGGATTCTCTTTTCACTTTCGTATCTCACTATGTCTCCCACTGAGTTTTCATTTGACACATAAGCATTAACCATTGAAAGTAACTGTGTAATATATTAAGAGGATTATGTTTCAAAATATACAGGTAGTGGGATAGTCCGGATAGAGGATCCAGATTTGTTCATGGAAGGGATTATGAGATTATCCTATGATGAATGAGAGCAGATTTTCCGTCTCATTTTATGTCCCATTTTGTGTCCTATTATCCCTCATGACATATCATCAGTTTAATAGAAATTCCATTTTGTGTCGTAAGATTATGGGTTCGTTTGGTTCGCTAAAAAGAATTGAGATTCCAATGAAGTAACATATCCCACAATTTTGTAAATCCCAAATTCTCATTTGTGACGGACCGACCCGTCGCAAGCTTGCGACGGGTCAAATCCCCCTCACAAAGAGCAAGTGAGGGGCAAGTGGGGTGCAAATGGAGCCCCCCACTTGCCTTGTCACTTGCTCATTGTAAGGGGGATTTGACTCGTCGCAAGTTTGCGACGGGTCGCCCCGTCACAAGCAAGACTTATTGATGAAAAAAATAATATTTGGTTGGGATGTGGGAAATGAATTTCCAGAATTCTTACTCATTCAGAGTGATCTAGATAAGCAAGTTCTCCCATTATAGTATGAAACTTCAATTCACGTGAAATGGGGCAAACAAATAACCCACCAATTTTATAAATCTCATAAATTGCAGTTCATGTATTTAACCTGGAAAACCAAACAAATTCTAAGACAATGAGATATGAAATGAAACCTAAGAATGAAACATAAGATCACCGTGATTCCATGAATATACTAAATCACCAATAAGACTTCTCTTGCAACCTTTTTGAACACTTAGATATCCTATTGACTAATTTTGATATTGCATTTCTTAAACAAGTGTAACTTTCCCTCAAGCTTAGATACCAAGTTAACGTAAATTCTTGGTCAAAACCGTTGCAAGTATAAAACAAACTCTAATACCATTTACGGAGTAAAATTTATTATTAAACCATTGCAAGAATAAAAAACACTTCAAAATCTTTTTAACATTATTTATTAACGATCAATCATATTATCCTTTATTTGAGTTATTTCTTATTCGTTTCTCAATTACTCGTACAACTTACAACTTACGCCTTACAAGAGGCTTGGATACCGAATCAACATAAATTCTTGTTTAAGATAGACATATTGCTTGAATGGGCCGACCGAGATAGATGAGACGAAAACAGATTAACTTGGAGCCATCAAAAAACTTGTTATATCAGTAGGGGTGAGCAAAATCGGGTACCCGATACGGTTTTAATAACCGTATCGGGTACCCGGTTTTTGGAAAGCAAAAAATTAGAACCCGGATCCGACCCGGTTTAACCGGGTACCCGGTTTAACCGGGTACCCGGTTTTCGTATACCCGATTAAACCGGGTACCCGGATCCGGTTTAATTGATAATGCTCAAACCTGGAAATCGAGTCTATAAAATTAGTAACGACCAATAAATAAGATGCTTATATAAATCACTAGGATCATTATTAAAAAACACAAATACTTGCAAAGTCAGTAGGTAAAATAGCAAAATACAAATTTGCAAGATTTCACACATAAATTTGTCACTGATAAAGTGAGTTAGGTATATTACAAGTTTCACATAAAATGATTGGTGTTCAAAATTTCACCCATATAGTCAAAATGAAAAACAAAATTTTACATACTTTTTTTTTGGTTATTTTTAATTAAACCGGGTCAAAACCGTATACCCGGTTTTGATTTTCCCGGACCCGGACCCGGTACGGTTTTTTTAAAAACCGTATCGTATACCCGGAAATTCGTATCGTGTACCCGAAAATCCGTGTAATTAAAACCGTATACCGTATCGTATCCGTATATTAAAACCGTATCGTATATTTTTGCTCAGCCCATTCAAGTAATACTCCATTTTTGACACTTTTTTTTTTTTAAAGACGCGTCTAACCGTCTTCAAAATCATCGAATTGAAAAAAAAAATAACGGAAAATTCACATGGTACCCCCGAGGTTTGTCATTTTGCACGAAATACCCAAAATTTTGATTTAGAAAACTTTAAGAGGTCATAACTCGTGTTTACGAGATCAGAAAGTGACGATTTTTTTTTTCAAATCGATCGTCTTTCCAAGTACTACGATTTGAAAAAAAAAATTGTCGAGTTCAGAATTCGTAACCAAGAGATATGCTCGCTCAAAGTTTATTCGGTCAAAAAAACTTTGACATGCAATAACTCCTAGCTACGGGATCCAAATACAATAATTTTTTTTTTCAAATAGTAGTTCTCGGGAAGATGATTGATTTGAAAAAAAAAATCGTCACTTTATGATCTCGTAAACACGAGTTATGACCTCTTAAAGTTTTCTAAATCAAAATTTTGGGTATTTCGTGCAAAATGGCAAACCTCGGGGGTACCACGTGAATTTTCCGAAAAAATAATAATAATAATTTCGCGGCCAAAGAGATTCAACAACAGTGGCCTTGTGTATTGTTCTGACAATATTCTCTGCACTTTGAACAGTACTTTCAGTACACTTATCATGGTAGAGAGAGAAATCTCACAAACACACACAAACAAATGAAACAATGACATTCACTGTTTTCTTTCTTTATTTATATATAACTTCTTGGGTTTATCATCAAAATTAATGTCATCAACTTTTTAACCTATGATATGATTTCCAAGAAATAAAACCCAAAACAAATTAATTAATTAAAGTACTATAGTATTCAACTCCTACTCCTTGTTGTGTGCTAACAACATTAACTACATTTCACGAGAAAAAAACGGACAAAAATAAAGTTTTTTTTAAAAAAAAAAAGATACATTGTAGAAATGAGGTTTAAATGCTTATTATTATTACTCTTAATAACACCCACCAAAGTTTCACATTCATTTGGGTTATTTTCTCTCTCATCTCTCTAGGGTTTTGTTTGATTTTTCTGGGTTCTTCAGTTTTTCAGGTTTTATTTATGGTGCATTTTCTGGGTTCATTTTTATCATTCTTATGTAAGTTTGTGATTTTTTTTAAGTTGGGTTTTTGTTTTAGTTGTGTTTATTTGGTTTTGTTAATTTTTTGTGGTGTTTGTCTGATTTTTTGCTTTAAAAATGGGGTTTTAGTAAGTAGGATAATTGTTTGGGGGGTTATTGTTGATGGGTTTGGTAAAAGATTAGATCTTTGAAGTAGAAATACTTGTATAAGACGGTATTACACAAGTTTATTGTAAAACGGGTTTTTGGGTTACTAGTTTTGTACTAATATATGATCATGTGGTTTGAATCCATTTTAAACTATTTGTGTAGAACCGTCTTACATAAAACAAATCGTCTTTGAAGTCATGTATTGTTTTTATTTGTAAATTAGTTTGTTAATCACACATTGTCAATTACATTAGTGTTCTATGAGAAAAACAGTACTACATTTGTTTTTGTTGGTTGAAATTTATTCTTGTATCCAATTTTGTCTTTTTTATTTTTGAATAGCCTATTTTTTGTCTGTTGTTTATTCCTTTTTTTTTTTTTTTTTTTTTTTTTTTTTTTTATCCTTTATGATGGATTTATAAGCTTATATATTCGAGTATTTGAGTTTAAAGCATGTTTATATGATTAAATTTTGAAACTTTATTTTGGAAATCTATTGCAGGAAGCATGCACTGAAGTTCATAAGTAGGTTTAGCTCTTTATCTTCAACAGAAAGTAGATGTACATTGGACAAGCAGTAAATTTAATTACTTATTTGGGGAGAAATTCTTGGTTTTAGATGCATTATTTACTAATAGGTTGGCATTAATACTGCTAAAATCTCGGGTTGGATGTAATTAGTCGGTCTGAGATCATTTGAACCTATAGTTGTATCTTAGGTGATGGATTTCCTTAAATTAAGAAAGTTCAGGAAAGGGCGAAAACCAAAATCCGAAACTGATTTAGAGGAGAACCCGGTCCCAAATTCGGAGGAACCCGACAATGAGACTGACAATGTGAATGGTAAAACTGTTGCTGCTGATGCTTCTACTGATGAGGATGACGACGATGATTTTATCACAAATGAGGTGAAGAGGAGGTTGAAAGAGTTGAGGAGAAACAGCTTTATGGTGTTGATACCTGAAGAATCGGAGTTAGAAGAAGAGGAAGAGGAGGAAGGTGAGACGAGCTCAAGTGAGGGAAGAGACATGGGATCGCAGGTTGAGCATTTGTACTGTGATTTTGAATCCATATATGAGAAGTACTGTGAGAGGATGCTCTTTTTCGACAGAATCAGTGCTCAGCAGCTCAATGAGGCTGGTATGTTGTGCTTCATTGTTCTTTATCCACAATTTTCTCTCATGTTTTATGGCATTGGACTCTTCTACTCATCGTCTTGTCTTTGCAAACTATGTTTGTGTCTTGTAGAAGGCTAGGTGACTTAGTGTCAAGCTTGACACTTGAATAACTACAACAATATACTCTAGTAACTCAGAGACCTATGTTGCTCGGATTTGGTAAGAAGTATTCGACACAGGTGCGTGTCAACTGTATGATTCGGCTATTATATGGAAAAAAAATCATTTATTTGGTCTAAAATGAAATGTCTGAGTGTCCCATCCACATCTGGGTGTCCATTGTCCGACACGGGTACGTGAGGTAATATCGTAGAGCAGAAACTCCCGCCTATGGTGAGGTGCGGAGATAGGATGTACATTGCATGCAGCCTTAACCCTATTCGAAAGAAAGCAGAGATGCTCTAACTGTTTTATTCGATCCTATTTCGAAAATTAGAGAATAGCATGTCTTTAGATACCCCCTTCTTCTCAATCATTTGTTTATCTTTTTTAATCAAAGGGGGCAAATTGTTCGGGCGGAGGGAGTAATTACTATGGAAGTACTTATCTGATTATTTCTTATGCAATTAATAGATAGTTTTTCAAAGAGATAGTGACTTCTAAGTACACTTGTGTATCAAGGCCTTAGGGACCATTCTCTTGTTTTGTTTTATAGTGAAGAAATGTATTTCAAACCATTTTTTGGTTAAGAAAATCCAAATTAATACTCCTAACTATTTAGAGTGTGGTGCTTGAAGTCAATATTTTTCTGACAACAAAAGACTATCAAAGTTTACCTTCATTTACTGATTTATTTAGCTTTTAAATCAAAGCTGTTAGGTAAAAAGAATATGCTTATGCTTAGTATGTGACAACTGACAAGTGTATGAAATGATGAGAATATGAGATTGAGGGTTTAAACATCAAAGTTTCATGGTGGTCTATTGAAATTCTAACTTTAAATCACTCTCCTAAACCAACCGTCTCTCTGAAGAACGGTCTCATCCAGAACTTGTACTTACTTCTTAGTAATAAATATTGCTTGCTGAATGTATTACCCTCTCGCTTCTTGTTCTGTTACTCCATGTGGCTCTTCATCGCGGATTGTTGAACTTTGGTGATGATGTTTCTCTGTGTATTACATTAATTTCAATTTGGTTTGGTGCTCACCTTTACTTGTAGGTCATTCGATCTTCTGTTTCTATACGAGTATTTCATATTCTAAAAAGAAGAGGGAACATGAATACATGATGCAGATCTAAAATTCCGTAGTTGTTTGGATCATCTATATGATCTCCGAGTTTTAATGGCCGCTTAGTTTGACTTTGGATTACATGGTGACAGACTGACAGGAATGTAACCCTTTCGCTTACATGTTGGTTGCAAATCAATCTTTTCAATACAAATTTTCAAAATCTATAGATAAACAAACAACTAGGTTAGTTGATAGTCGAAACAGTCATCATGCGTTGTAAATACAGAGTTAAGGCCATGTACATTCAACCCCTATAGATGGAAGCTTTTGAAGCCTGGAGAACTCTTGTTGTATAAATCCTAATTTCTTTTTATCTTTTGACACTAGAACTGTTTTTTTCTGATCTAGATCCTAAAAGTCCATCGACTCCATCTCCAAGAACTCCCTCTAGAAAGCTTGCATCTCCATTTCGGTGCCTCTCTCTGAAAAAGATAGAAGAACCCGATAGTGAAACCGAGCAGCTGCAGCAACCAGATAATAGTCCTTACCAAGATCTTGAAACAGCTTATGTAGCTCATGTTTGCTTGACATGGGAAGCGCTTCACAGTCAATACACCCAACTCAGCCAGAAAATCTCATGTCAACCCGAAAACCCTACTTGTTACAACCACTGTGCGCAGCAATATCAGCAATTCCAGGTGCTGTTACAAAGATTCATTGAGAATGAACCTTTTGACCAAGGTTTTAGAATGGAAAAATATGCTAGAAGTAGAAATACCTTCTCAAAGCTGCTACAAGTTCCAAATGTTAAAGGTAAAATTCATGTAATTGGCTAAAAATTATCTTATTACCCCTCATTTTACTGTTTTGCAAGATTGTTGATTATAATGTTAACCAATGGTTTAGGTATCTGTGACAATATGATGGTAGACGAGGAGTTAGATTACAGGGTTCTTGCCCCTGATCTCCGTAACTTAATTGAGATATCAATCCTGACTTTCTATGCATTCGTGAGGCTCGATAAGAAAAAAACTGGTGTTCGTAATCCATTTGGAAGTCAGAATCAAATGGCTACTCCTCTTCAGCAGGTTCAATCAGTTGCGGACAAGGTACCTATTCTTTGTGACAGACTTAGTTTTCTCGGTCGTTTGCTATCTCGTTATGGCAACCCTCTCATTTGCCTCGTAAAGTCACAGCCGTCAGTTAAAGCTGGCGAATGAGAGGTCATTTAGGTTGGTTTGGTCAGGTTATGTAATTTCAATCATGTTTGTGGGTTGGGTCAATTGGGCTTGAGTCGGGTCAAGTAAGTTGGTTGGGTCATGTTCAGCTTGTTTGTTTCTAGTCTAATATGGGTCTCGAGAAATGTTAATTGGGTCACCCTGCATACTGAATGGGTTTGTTTCCGGGATGTAGAAAATGTTGAAACTGAAGGAACTACAGAAGAAGAAAGGCTTGAAAAAGAAGTCATGGCCTGGGACCCATGAAGAAGTCGAGCTCCTGTTTAGCCTGATCGATGCAAAAGTCGTATGCAGGGTGCTAAGAATGGTTAAGATCACCAAAGACCAGTTGCTTTGGTGCGAAGACAAAATGCGAAAACTAGACCTGACCCATGGCAGGCTCCGAAGAGATCCCTCTCCCATTCTCTTCCCTTGTTAATGAGTGTAGTCCTCTTTATTATGTTTAAGACTCGTAGTTTCTATCATTTGTGCAAGTCGTTTGTAATATTCTCTACCTTCATTGCCAGTGATTTAGCTCTATGCATGGTATAAAATCTCGGACTTTCCAATGGTTGTAAAAGTTTCAACTGTTACTGCTTGCATATTTTGGGTAGTAATTAGTATCCGTCTTAAACATGGTAATTCTTGTTTAAGATGGTAATATCCGTCTTAAACATAAAACGGATCAAGTATAGTAGATAAGACAAAATGGATGTCTACGGACTAACAAAAAAGTTTGCTTTATACTATATGAAAGTTGAAGCATATTCGACCTGTTTTCGTCTTAAAACGGATATTGCCGTCCTAAAAGAGACTCCTCTTTTTTGCATCAAGCTCCTTTCACACTTTAAAAGCTATGCCCACCATCTGCTATGGAGTATTACAATCTCACAAATATGTTGCTATACATGAAAAGGTTCGCACCGACAACCTATCACCACCAACTTCATTTCAACTATTAGGTTAAGACTTTTCATTGACGTAGCGTAGAATATAAGACATTTCGAGGTGGCATTACACGAGACGAACGTCCAAACTCAATCACCATTGCCATTTGATTTTTTTTTTGGCAGTTGGCCATTTGAAATTTGAATTCAGAAAGGAAAATGGAGTAATTTTTTTTTTTTTTTTTTTTACAATTTAAGAGTTTAATCTGGCTTATAGGAAGGGAATGTAATTTCACACCAATCCAACTAACTAGACAGTAGGAGTTAAATCCTCTCATTTTCCCCACAAATTCCTATATCTAAACAAGGGTTTAATTGTTTAAACTAATGCAATAACATAGTGAATAGGTCTAAGATTATACCGACGATCAACCTGTGACATAGTCGCGAAAGCGTTAGCAGTTTCTCAAACCTCCAACTAAAGGGTTACAACATGGAGGCTTATACCGTCACTCCGATAATTAATTATATGATTCTACCAGTAACATAAACAAAAATTTCGGGTGGGAAATCCGGACCCATGTCTTCTAAGATCTACCACTGAAGTACAACAGCAGCACCAATGAGAGGGGTGAACACCAAAAACCTAACAAGACATCATATGTGGCAGGTGTTACCAAAAATGCCATCGCTCCCAGTCTCACTCGAAAAAAAGGAGACATAGAGAAGTTCAAATAAGACGTCTGTCGGCAAGTAGTACGTCTTTCCAGGCTTCATAAAACATCCAGGTGATTCCCGAGTTGGGCATAACTTTTAAACAGCTTGCTCCCCATCCTCTGTAGATTCCCATTATACCCTCTTCCCGGATGACCTCTGCGAGAGCTGCTGCCATGTTTGGCGGGCATTTGCCTTGCAGTGCGCCGACCATCAGCCTTTTCCTGGCTACTTCAAGCGGGAAGCTGATCGTGCTTGCTGTCAGCCCTGCAATGAAAGAGATTTCAGACTAGGACATAGGAACATGAGTCACTTTGATGGACCAACCAACAAAGTCCCGCTCCCAAATCCCAATATGGTTTGGGACCGATTGACATTTTAACCCGACATAAACAACATTGCCCCCGTGCCGCCCCTACCAGTACGGGGATCGGGGTGTACGCAACATTAACTCTTGTATTAATACATTTGAGACTTTGAGAGCATTTGAAGAAATGCAGCAACATTTTGCTACATCCGTATACGAGAAACATAGATAATCGAGAAAATACCTGTCAACAGTGAAAAAAAAGGAACCAAGCAAATAAAGAATCATAGGACTATAGGAGGCTTGATCTGATATACCAAAGGAGCTAGCATCTAAGAAGTGTTACACAAGTCTTAGCACCTTAGAAAGGCGCTTAAAAAAGCATAGGAAATCAAGAATCTGAACATTACCTGAAAAAGCTCCAAGCAGAACCATTTCTGGACGACTCAGAGATTTTTTCTTCTTCAAACCACAGTAAGACCTCTTCAATTTGTCATACATGAAATAGTAGCATGTGCTATACGGAAGCATCCCAGCAAGAGTGGGAACAAGACCAGAATATAAGGCAGGAACACCACCGTCTTTGTAAATTTTAGCAAGGGCAACGACCAAATTAGGGTACTCGTCAGGTCTTACCGTCAATCGGTCCTGTTGAACAGAAAAAGAATCAATCTAGTAAGAACACGAAGTGAAGAGGAGGACTCGATGAAACATAAAACTTCTAAGATAATCTAAAAACATCACTTCAAGTTGCAACAATGACAAATTCCTCGACCACCCATCATCCAAAAAAAACATGAACAATGAAGAAATAAAATGAAGTGTGCCTCCAAGAGCATAAAAGTGAGGCTGCAAAAAGAGAACATATGATGCCCTTGTCAAATAAGCTGATAACTTCTCTTTTTGAAAGATAATTAATAAATTAGGAGAAACCCAATCATAATGTAAAGCTAAACTCTTAGATTTGATTTATTTGAATGGAATTAAACTTTGTCATTCATAGTAAGTGCCATCATTTATTTGAGTACGCAAAGGTGCTTTGACGGGTATTCCACTTCACAAAAACTTTCAATCAAAATGTTATAGCATATAGCTAAATTCTCACTGGTTAAGCTACCTTAACGACTTCAAGAGGATGACATGCAAGTGTCCCAGCAATGCCAGCAGCAGCACCAGCCACAGCAACAGGAGATAACCATGAGAGAGGAAAGTTCAAAGTGATATCACCGAGTTGTATCTTAGGATTTCCATCCTCTTTCCACTTTTCTTGGTTTGATGTCATTGTTCGCTTGACCCACTCAAATGTCCCAAGCTCAATTGCCTGGGTAGGAATTATGCGGAGCATGTTAATAGTATTTCCGGCCCATAAACCTTGCCAACCCTGATGCTCAATGACCTCTATGAAGCTCCCGGGTATACTTCTTGATCCGACACCAACCACCATTCTTGTTCTGATGTCAATCAAGGAATCAAAAACGGTATCAGACGATCAGAGCATAGCCACATTAGAGGAATACAGAAACTTTAAATGTCAAGCATTTGCTGTTTACTGGAACTTAAACCAGTGAGTAGATTTTGGAAAACCCTTGCAAAATGAAAACCTGGAGGATAAGAGCTTTCACCTGCACCTCTATGTTCTTAATATAATTATTCGGAGGTTAAGATTATATTGAAATGTCTTATACAGCCACGATCGCACATTTGCACCTTATGTCATGCTTATTCCCGAATTTTCAAATTTTGATGAAAATGATACAAGTCTTATTCATAGACGTTCCTAAATAGCATAAATCACAGCTTGTCACTCACTCTGGTAACTTGACGCACACAAAACAGACGAGAATCTTCAACACAAAATCCAGTAAGAAAACTAGACAACATAATATAACAGAGTGAATGTACTAATCTCCCTATATGGGCATAAACCAGGAACTACGTCAGAGGACCCAAAGCACCCAAGGAGATTACAAAAAACTTAAGACGAAGCACACATACAAACATACAGCACAATCAAGGACTCCTATCTGAAAGTTTCGTCATGGCAACAGCAAATCATGTTGGCCAAATTAGCTTACTTGTACATTTAGTATATTGTGAAAAAAAATACAAGTCAAAGGTATTAAGTTTGATCCCCAAAGTTAAAATCGGGACAATATAACTGGCGTGGAGGTAATAATACATTGTCAACCTGATAATTAAGGTGAAAGATATTCTGAGAAAAGCAAAGTTGACCTGATCGTTTCAAGAGGTGCAAGTACAGCTTTGGACATTGCCCCAGCCAGAGCACCACTAAGAAACTCGCCTGCTTCTCTGGTTTTAATTAAGCTCTGAAGCACAAAAAAGCAGTGTTTTTATGAGGTTAAGTCATAAATGTCACCAGACAACTGATAAGTTCACCGTAAAACACAAATAGAACAACAGAAAGCACAGCGGTGAAAAAAAAGAAGATAAATTCGGTCACTGCTTCCCTGAGACTTCGGACAAAAATAGTCATAGAATTAACTCAATAAGCATTACATAATGCGAGAAAAAGTCGTATCTTAAATAACTTTCCCATTCACTGTTAAGAATATCTAGTAATTTAGTCGGAACAGGAAGCAAAAAAAGACATGACCAAGATTCACACAACCAAAAGTCGTGTTGCTACAATCAGCTGAAGGAAATCAATCCTCAGACACATTCAACTAGTTAAACTCAATCACAACCCTCTAATACATAAATTGATCAAGCGCGACCGCGTAAATCCAAACTTTACAAGGGTACCACGAGCATTCACTGATCACCAAACGACAACAAATCAAAATAACAACCTCACCAAATGCACAACACAATTATTAATTAAATAGAAAGAGAAACAAACCTTGAAAGCTTTACCAATGTCAGGAAATTGAAATTTAACTTCCAAGTTTTGAACTTTTTCAACTTCCAACACTTCAGGCACCATAACAACTCCTAAAACACCCCCAAACACCATTTGCTTGCTCTTCTGCACTCACATTCCAACAAAAAAAAACACAAATTAACACTTCAATTGTTCATCATCAGCAAAAATGAAAAATCAAATAAATACCCAGTTCATCAAATACACAACCCACAAAATAAAACCAGCAAAAATACGAAAAAGATACAAACTTTAACAAAAACAAGAAAAATTAATACATACCTGACACTGGGTTTTTTGCACCATTTGTTAAAATTAGGATATTTTTTAAGAGCAGCAAACAATGTTAGGGAAAATGAATTATAAATTAATAATTAGGGTTTTGAACAGTTAAGTAATTATTATTAAGGTGTTCAAAAATCAGAAAATGTGGGAAGTTTTAAAAGAGGGGGTTTTAAGTGTTTCAGGGTGTGGCAACAATAAACAGTGTTTGGAGTTTGGATTTTTATTTAGTCTGCAACTTGGTCATGTACACCCCTGCGCCGCGGATATATAATACGGAGTACTTTTTTAGTCTTTTTTAGTCTTTTTTTATAGATGAAAGATTACTTTTTTAGTCTTTTTTTTTTCATTTTTTATAGACTTTTTGGTGATTTTTTTTTAAGTACTTTGATTTGTTATCAATTGCTCCCTGCCACTTTTTTTGGTATGGAATTTGCAATAAGTCTTGTTTGTGACAGGGCGATCCGTCGCAAGCTTGCGACGGGTCAAATCTCCCTCACAAAGAGCAAGTGACAAGAAAAGTGGGGGACTCCATTTGACCTTACTTGGCTACTTGCCCCCCTGCTTGTTCTTTGTGAGGGGGATTTGACCCGTCGCAAACTTGCGACGGGTCGGTCCGTTAGAAATGATAATTTGTGAGGGGGGATTTGTTTTCGATAGAGTTGGAATAAGATACTTTGGAGAATTGGAGACGTATTGAATTAAGTTTGGTGATTCGCAATATTTTGAGAAAAAGGGTATAAGTCGTAAGGGATTTAAATCGCTTGAACTTGCTGGTGGATGAAAATTTCAAAATCTTAGTTAAAATTTTCAAAAAGTTTCGAATTTTCTTTATACTTGATACTCTGATAGTCGTGTTGGAACTTTCCGCTCTCACTAAGGGGGTTCACCGGTCCAAAACCGGGCCGGACCGGTTGAACCCGCGGACCGGATAACCACTTTTTCCAAGACCATAGACCGGACCGGACCGGAACCCTTAAGGTCCGGTTTTTGCCGGGTTTGGACCGGTCCGGTTATACATTAAAAGGGAATTTTGAAATTTTTTTAATGGGTGGACCGGACCGGAGACCGGTCACCATATTTATTGGGACCCGAAGACCGGATCGGACCGGACGGTCCGGGTCGGTCCGTTTTGCCGATCCGGATCACTTTTTGAACACCCCTAACTAGCATCTGCGCTCCGCCGGTGGTTGTAGGTTATAAGTAATTTTGATAGTATTGATCATTTGTTTGTCTGTGCTATTTTTGATATTTTACGAGTTGTTATATGGTTAGGTCTTCTTTGTATTTTTCAAACCATATGCTCCGTATGTGTTTGATGCGTAGTCCATCTACTCCTAGTAAAACTCTATCTTGTTTATTTCATGTCAATGAGATCCCTTTAGTGACAACATCATGATTAAAGATGACCGAGGGCGAAGTCCAAACATGGTCATAACAATTTTAGACCAATCACTAATTCCAAAACAATGATTTTTTAATCACTCTTAAATTCCCGACCATTTAATTTCTCTTCTAACTAGATCCATTATTGATTCAACTAGCAATACAACAACCTCACGCTATGACGACAGATTCCAAACTTATCAAAATTAAGTGCATGTGATTTTTTGACTTACATCAGATTAAATTTTGTTTCACCGATATTGGACAAAATTAAAGGACCGGCGCATAGGGAGTCATGTCAGGTCACTACGAAACCTAATATGACCTCTAAAGGCGTTGATACTGGTCTAAGTAAACTGACAAGTGTGACATGATTTGAATGATCCAACGACCTTGTAAAACTGACCCGATTCAAATGACCCGGTTCGATAAAGCTGATATGAGATGCGAAAGTGACATAGAATGACACTACCTGAAATGATCCGATTTGAAGTGAGCCAAACGACCAAAATGACTTATTTTAAGCAAAATCTTGACCATAATTACTTGATAAAAAATGTCCAACAATTGACCCAACTATTTGACCCGATATAATCCGACCCGGATGGCCCATTAGTATAAACAACTCTTGTTCCCCTCGAGTACTAGACATCACTTACTAAACTCAAGTGACTATCTTTGTTCTCTACATTACTACTTTCAAGTTCCAACACAAAAATGACTGTATTGCTACACCGCAACAACCACCCACTAAACCACCATCTTCTCCACTGCATACGCCACTATTCCCGCATATCTCCCCCAAAACCCACCGGCCCGGGCCCGGTTATCCGTGTGATCAACAACGTCGCCCATCTGGGCAGCCCAAAAGACGGCCCAAAACCCCGCCAACTTCTCTCTCTTCCGCCTTTTCCTTCCCGCCCTTTGCCCGCAAGGTGTTCGACGAAATGCCCCAACGAAAAAAAGACTCAACGTGTTACTGCTATTAGTTGGGTTAAATACTATTTTGATGAAGTCCTTGATCATGTTATTCAGTACCATTTTACTAAAGGCCTTGTAAGTTTATTTTATAGTGCCATGATTTGAATAAACCCGTCTTTTATTGGTTTAACACTCACTTATTGGTTTAGATATAACAATTACTGTTTTATGGGTTAGCTTGGAGTTAATGATATGTTTGTCAATTTCATTTGTTCAATTCCTACCTATGCCTACGTGACTAGATGTTACTTCCTGCGTTCCATTTGATTGTATACCTTTAGCAAATATGCGGGGATTTGAAAAACCGTAAATATCATTAATTATGACCCAAGATTTTTCCTTGTTGGGCATAGCGACGTAGGTGACTCAAGAGTTTGGTTATTGCTCCTATATAGATGATGCAATTATGACAATTGATGATCTGAGTTCGGGTAGCTGAAGTCGATTTATGATAGTATATTGGAAAAAGATGGAGTCTTGGTGAGTAATAGGAACGGAGAATTCCGCGGGTCATTTTAACTTAGACACACAATGTTAGTCAGACTTGGTTAGAAGTATCTGAGAGACGGGTGTGTATCCAAATATTGGACTCTTCTTTAAGTGAAAATGTTCTACTTTGTTAAGCCTAGAATCAGTTGTGTATACGTTATTCACTTAATCGAGTGTGGAGTGTAGGACTTGGGTATGCAAGGTAACATTAGCTCATATGTTGGTTGTAGGTTCAGGTGGAGTGCTCAGGTGAGAAGGACTCATCAAGTCAGGGTCCAGAGAGCAGCTCTATGAGGAAGGTAATTCCGCATTCTATATGGCTCTCTTTATAGTGTACGGCAGATCGTATTACAGTTTGTTGTGTTTTGGTTGTATTTGCTTCAATATGGGTTTAATTTGCTACAAATGTACAGCTAACCTACAGATTAAGCACAATGAGGTCATGAAGGCAGGTGCAAGAATTTATGTTCCTGTGTCTATAGCTGAAAGTAGGATTTCAAAGAGATTTGATCACATACCGAGTGGAACCTTATATCCGAATGCTGATGAAATAGCTTACTTGCAAAGGCTTGTAATGTACAAGGCAGGTCCTTTATTGAATCGTCTTTTTTAGATCTGTAGAAATAATTCTCAGTCATGCTAAACTGTTTACAGCATTGATAATGCGGCTCTTTTTTTTTCTAATATTCTTCACCATCTGCTGGAAATTCAGGATTCTGCTATTATTGTGCTGAATAAGCCGCCAAAGTTACCTTTAAAGGTGAGACATTAGCGCAAAGTCGCCTATTTTTGGCTAAACAATGATTTAGTAGAAATGCAGTAAACGTTGGAAAATGATACAGTATACATTGCTTGCATGATACTCAGGCTCTTAACTTGTATTTTTGCGGATCTATTTACAGGGGAACCTGCCAATTCATAATAGTATGGATGCTTTAGCTGCAGCTGCTCTGTCCTATGATAATGAAGAAGGTCCTAGATTGGTAGGAAATTTGTTACTATTGTACTGTAATCATAAACATCCTTTGTGCTTAGTTTCTTGATTACTGACAGCTGCATATTATGTCTCTGACCTCTGTTTCAAGCTTTCAATGTATCCTTATACCTTTTATATGTTTTCTAGTGATCATTTAAATTCGGTATTGATTTTCAATGTTTCTCTAACATAAATCCTTGTTCGGAATTAGTTATCGGTAAGCCTCTTATCTAAATATGACTCTACTTAGTTAAATTGGGCCCTGGGCTGCTGTGATGCAGCTGACGAGAATGCCAGTGCCTTTTCCTAGTTTCCTCATCCTTTTTCCGTTTCTGATTTCTAATCCAACTGTAAGATGAGAACTTGTCATTGGAAATGGAGCAACTAGGAGAATATTTGTCATTGCCTTTTGTTATTAACTGCATCTTGAGGCAATGTTTTTCTGATTACCCTTATTGTTGTCTCTGAGTGCCTTTCACTGTCAATAATCATTAGCGTAGGGCAAACTAGAAGTACGGCTCCTTTTTGTGCCGTTCGATTCAACTTATCTTATGTCATTTATGTGTATCTTTTTAGGTACATCGTCTTGACAGAGAAAGCAGCGGTATCCTCTTAATGGGGAGGACAAAAGAAAGTGCCTCTAATCTCCACCAACTATTCGGCAATACCAATGAAGCAAGACCATCATGTCTGGTACCAATCTGATTGAATGTTAGGCCTTCATTTGTAGTATGCAAATTCAACTGCTTTATATGAACTAGTCTATTTGAACAAATTTAGGACTGGAATGATGCACGTGAAGCAACATGTATGAGATATTGGGCGTTAGTTATTGGGTCACCGAAAGAAAAAGAAGGTTACATATGTGCTCCTCTTACAAAGGTTCTTTATTCCTCTTTCTCTCCCTCCTTACCCTCAATGCGTAATCTCCTACTGTTCTCGTACGCTCTTTTCTGTATCTCCAATCTCAGTTTTGGTCTAACATAGAAAAGGCGCTCATGCAGGTTTTACTTGATGATGGAAAAACTGAGAGGGTCATGTTGGCTCATTCATATGGTTTAGACGCTTCTCAAGAAGCCATCACCGAATATCGTGTACTTGGTCCTATGATCAATGGATGTTCTTGGGTTGAATTGCGTCCACATACCAGTAGAAAACATCAGGTATAGTTTTGTTCATACTGTATGATGATTTTTCAAGATTATTAAGTGAGAAAAAAACAACCTCCTCAAATAAAAAGTCGAGTTTGCACAAGGTGCTGCAGAAACTACTCGATTACTTTTGAGTAATACCGAATATTTTTTATTTGGATGAAGTTTTGGTTATATTACACTTAAAAGTCACCGCAGTGAGAAATAACATAAACCTCTGGTGACTCAAGTGGAATCCGTTAAACCCTAAGGCGCCAGAGTGGAATTAGCTTAAACCTTTGTGAAAATTTGCCACTGTTTTATCCTACTTATCAAGTATATACTTTTAAATAATGTAGCTTCGAGTCCACTGTGCCGAAGCTCTCGGGACACCTATTGTGGGTGACTACAAGTACGGATGGTTTGTGCATCGAAAGTGGAAGCAGACACCTCAAGTGAACATCGAGCCAACAAGTGGGGAGCCATACAAGTTACGCCGCCCTGACGGTCTGGACATTCAGAAGGGGAGTGTACTCTCTAAAGTCCCATTGCTACATCTCACCTGTAGAGAACTAGTCTTACCTAACATTGCCAAGTTTCTTAAAGTTATGGAACACAAGTCTACAGATTACGGACGTAAGCTTAGTGACAAGCCGGATGTCCTCCGCTTTGTTGCGTCTATGCCTTCACATATGAAAATCAGCTGGAATCTCATGTCCTCTTATTTAGTCTAGTGTTTGTGCTCAACTTGTTAACCTAACCTGTATCACTGTATGTATAGACTGACCTTTTTTGGACCACAGTAATTATTTTCAGGTGAATGGTTTCTTCGGCAGGCTACGAGTACCATTCCTCAATGACTTTGCCGACCATTGTGCATATATCGGCTATATTGTTCTAATTATCTACTCTGTAAACCATCGAGAGATACAAGCAATGAGCTCTCAAGTTTTTACACGCATTTTGTGCAGGCCAACAAACGAGACACATAAATGAAGAACTTCGTATCATAAAAGCTAACCAGCTCGACCTTCTGGTATTTTACCCGTCTGAGATCTGAAATTTCTTATTTTTCAACAAAAAAATGGAAAACATTTTAAAGCCGACACGCCTATCAAACCGTTGTATATATACAATCTTCAATTCTTGCACATTAAACTCGAGTTAGGTTCGGACTGTAGAAAAAAGCAAAATAAAAATAAGATAAATTAAAATTGAATTTTCTAACGCGTATTCGTCTAAATTTTCTCATGAAATATCGAAAGATGTCGTAAGAAATTAAGAACAATTATTATTATTATTATATCATTTTTAATGAAATAATCATGAAAATATTTCCACTATTGAGTACTTGGAAAGCGCAAATTCTCATTGATGACTAGGAAATTAAGAACAATTATTATTATCCCGTCTTTAGCTGAAGACAGGCTAAATGTGACCATCTTAACGATAAATGTGACCATATGACAAACAATCAGTTAAAAAAATGATCACATTTAACCCGTTTTCAGCTGAAGACGGAACTGCAATGAGACTCTGCTTCGACTGCTTGGAGAGCTGGAGACGATAAACAATAAACGGAAAATTCACATGGTACCCCCGAGGTTTGCCATTTTGCACGAAATACCCAAAATTTCAATTTAGAAAACTTTAAGAGGTCATAACTCGTGTTTACGAGATCATAAAGTGACGATTTTTTTTCAAATCAATCATTTTTCCGAGAACTACGATTTGAAAAAAAAAATTATTGTATTTGGATCCCGTAGCTAGGAGTTATTGCATATCAAAGTTTTTTTGACCGAACAAACTTTGAGCGAGCATATCTCTTGGTTACGAACTCCGAACTCGACAATTTTTTTTCTTCAATTCGTAGTACTTGGAAAGACGATCGATTTGAAAAAAAAAATTGTCACTTTCTGATCTCGTAAACACGAGTTATAACCTCTTAAAGTTTTCTAGATCAAAATTTTGGGTATTTCGTGCAAAATGGCAAACCTCGAGGGTACCATGTGAATTTTCCGAACAATAAATAGGTGGAAAATTACTTGAATTTTTTGACCTAAAAATTGATTAATTCAAGCATTAGTGTTTGGCGCATAACTCACCTCATTCTCCCCGCGCTTTCATTTCTCTTTACTACAACCGCCGTCATCGGAAAACCCTCTTTCTCCATCTCATCGACGTCGCCGGGACCCTAATTTTTCTCTCTCCTCCGCCGAAAACATTCATACAACTTCAATGGCGGCGTCGACGACGGCGACGAGGAGAGGTTTAAGCAGAACCGAATTAGTTGAGCGATGGCGTGCTATTGAAGATGAGCTTGAACTTGATGACGATGACAATGGCGACGATCAATCACCTAATTCTTCGTCGCGATATCAACGTAATCAACAAGCTAAAGAACACTGGTATTATCTCTTTCTTCTTCTGGGTTTGCTTTACTTTCTGCATTATATGATGTATATCAAGCATTATCAAAATTAAATTACTTGTTGTTTTAGTTTATCTTGTTAATTTGTTAATATTGATGTTAATTTATGCTTTCTGATATTTTTTTTAATATAAAATATAAGAATGTACTGAATTTAGAAATGATAAATTTGAAAATTTAATCATTTTTAGCTCATCCAATTCTATTGATAGCTCCGTTAGCGATTTTCGCCGTAATTAGATAATATGGTTACACCAGTGGCATTGTGAGCGTTAATTTGATTAATAGCGCACATACTATCGATTACTCCATTCGTCTCAATCATGTGTTTACCTTTTTTTTTGTTATTTTTTGTGAGGGATATTTTAGTCAAAGTTAAACGGTTGATTGGGACGGAGGGAGTATCAACTACTTTACAGTGATTAAGAAGCGGAGATAGGTCAAATAGTTTTCTTTGCAGTTCAAGGCTTAAGGATATGGATCATTTGGCTAAATATAAAGTATTGGGAATCGGAATTAATGTGATAACTTTGGGTTGTGATGAGGATTGTAAAATGCAAAGGGTGCAATGAATGGAATCACTAGCACTGGTGATTGAATTACGCCGTTTAGAAATGTACTTCCTCTGTCCCGGTCATTTGTTTATCGTTTCCATTTTTGGGCGTCTCATTCATTTGTTTACCTTTCTATATTAGGAAGGCTTTCTATGGGTATTTTGATTTCCCAATGGGACTATTGTTCACTTTTCATCCAATGTCCCTATCCACAAATAGTCCCTTCCCTTCTGCTTAATTTTGTGCCAAAAGTAAAGGTAAACAATTGACCGGGACGGAGAGAGTAATTACCGGCGCTTGTGGTTAAATTATGGCATGAATGAACCATTGCTTGGATATGAAAAGACAAGGGAAAAGGGCGGGGGGTTATGGAGGGGGTGGAAATGGAGGAGGGTTAAAGGATCAGCTCAGTTTCCGTGGCACATATGTTCATCTTGAAGCTGATTGATGACGAATTATGATATAGAGTGCTTTATGGTTTGTTGGCTTGTTAATTTTTTATAGTATTGAGCATTCAATTGCTTCCTCGTTAAATATAATGGTTGTCTAGTAAGTGTTGTCATCCACTTATCATGTACATTGTATAAATTTGTATAACCGGATGAAACAAGTAATTTTTTCCCCTTCTTTACTTTGTATAATCAGGTTTTCAACGGCATACAACTTCTTAATGTGTTTACCCAAAGATGAACACGTTTGGTGTGGGTTTTGGGACATAATAGGCCCTTTTCTGGAGACATTCTACAATTACTATAAGGTCGATGGTAATGATTCTCCTCTGAAGATTTTATGGGAAAGGATCTCTCAAGAGATGAAAAGATGCACTGAGTGTATTTCCCGGCATCATCAAGCCCAAGAGATGTACAAAGCTGAATATGAGTCGAGTTTTATTTCTCCACTACTTGATATATTGCAGTCCCTTGATGAAGAAAGAGTTTCTCAACATATAAAAGAAGCTAATGCAAGACTCTCTTATGGAGGGTATAATCTTGCTCATGATAATGCGGAAATTGTTAGTCTCATGTTTGAGGTATGCAGCTCTTTGTTTTCCTTTTCAGATTCAACAAAATATCTTCAAGAATTGAAACGCATTGATTTGACTTGTTTTTTTTTTAGCAATTAAGTACTTTCTGGTTGCAGCCCCTGTGACGTGCAATCATACTCCAGGCGATTATATGTATATACTTTCTTGCTTCGAAATGCCCCCTACCCTGCGTGTTTTTGTACAAGTGGTAGGACATAAAAAAGATCAATTTGGATCAACTATAGCATGGTCTGTCTAAGATTCTTATAAGTTGATGTTCATGGGGGTTATTTTAATGCTTTGATGGTGGTTCTTGGGTGATGCCACACCCCTTTCAACAGGTCTTAACTTTCCCTGTATTGTTGGATGATGAATTCATTGTCAATGAGTTCCAAAAGCTCATTGAAACAGTTGATGATGCTCATGAATTGACGCTGGCGAAGCAGCAACACTTTCCGGTAATCTCGAGGGCCGAGGCTTTATTTCTAAAATTTTGTGTTTACGAATATCCTCTGCTTTGGTGTTGCATTACAGTGTTTCTAACTTATCACCTTGAATCTGCTTGTCATTAGGGTGTCTATGCGCTGCTTTTTTTCAAAAGTAGGAAATCACGTTCTATTGGCCATCGCTTAGCTGGAAATATGGGAAAAATGGGGTATTCAACTCTTTCACTTTAAAGCTTTTGAATTTTGATGATAGTCATGGATTGCTTGCTTATATACTTTGTTAAAATCTGTTTGCATCTAAGATAGTGATGGTATTATTTTTATTCCTCGAATTGTTATATTGATGAACATTTATGATAGTAACTTTAAAACCTATCACGGGCAGTTAATGCACTTGAACCTGAAATCTTGCCTGTTCTTAATTAATTATTTGGCTGGCCACAGTGATGTAAGCACTATGGAATGAGAAACTTATGAACCCGGGGATCGTGAAACAATTATTGGTTGTGAACAATTTCACATTTCTGTATGAGTATCAGACGTATTTCTGCTCTCATGCTGTGATTTTATTGTGCATATCAGCATATGATATCATGCTATAATTTATTCGCTCACAAGTTTTGAACATGTAGTAGGGATGGACAAAATGTCCCTTATAGTTTAAGTTCTTAAGATGCAGATCCAACGTATTGTTTGTCTAATACTTCATTATTAATGGATGCTTAGTGGCTTGAATGATACATGAGTCTGTTTATGTTTGGAACTTTTGTCAGCACCTATATATATATAGAGAAATAGTGTCTTTACACGTATGCTTCTCTGCCTGAGCTCTGAAGTGAGTAAACCATCATTCGGGGTGGTGCACTGCTAATCCTTGTTCCTGTAAACTCTTACGGTTAAAGATCTGTCACACATTGACATTTGTTGCTATTGATATTGCAAGATATACAAGTTGGTATCTGTTTTTGGTTTTCATGGTGATTATATGCATAATAAAGTCGTGTTTTTCTAAACCGGGTGGTTAACTAAAGGATCTTTTGTTCTTAGGTCTGCCACAGAGTTGGAGCCTCTTCAGCCTCTGCTTAAGAGATGCATTGCCTTTCTGTCCGGTGAAGTGATGCAGTCAAGTTCTGAATTTTCAAGGCCAAGAGTGCAAATGGAGCGCATGACAGTATGGCTTGGACTCAAAGCATTGTATACCCTCATGGCCCTCTTAAATAGTTCAACATAGTTCATAATTTCATACTGATGGTATCGTTATGTTATTTTCCACAATTAAATACAAGTAGGTAACTCATGACCCTTTCTTTACTGGCAAACATGTGAATAATCCAACGATATAGGTTGGGATTATTTTTATATTGAAGTTAGAATCTTCAGTTTGCCTTATCTAACGTGGCATTTAAAATCAATATATCGGCATGAGTAGTTGTGTTCTGTAAAGGACAGAGGGGCCAAATTTTGGATGTTCAATTCATATTATTAAAGTTTAAGGGTTGAAGTATTTCAGTTATTGAAAACATTGGATCATTTTCTTTAAGCATGCCTACTTTTTTATCTACTAATATATTCCTTTTTTTAGGCTTTCTTTTCTGGAACCTCCAGCTCTAGAAGAAGGCATATTAGAACCGTATCCCGTTTTTCTCAATTTTGTACTTGATCATATCAGTGATGATTCTCCTGAGTTTTCTCATGCAGTAAATTGCATGAGGCTGCTCTTCGAAATTTTGGGTAAGTCTGAACAGTTTCTTTATTTTTCCTGATGTGCGAAGCATTTTTTCTGACTTACCCTGAGGTTTTTTTTCTTTTCTATTTTGAAGGCTGTAAGCTCTGGTTGAGAACTTCGTTACCTCCCAGTGTGATGCGTGACTCTTTATTGAGCCAATGCTTTCATACGCGAAATGAGAAAACACACAAAGAGATTTTTGATCTTTTTCAGCCACTTCTGCAGGCATGTTACTGATCAAATTGAACATTACTCACAGTTCAATTTTTCGTTAGTTTTCTTGTCCAGTTATTTTTAGTTTTCATTTATGACATATCTCTGTCCAGTCTTTGGAAGCTTTGCATGATGGAGAATTTGAAAAGCAACGGAGGCATCTATTATTCTTTCTCTTACATCAAGTGACTAAGAGTAGTAACTTCAGTACGTTGATGAGGAAAAAAGCTTGTCAGGTTTCCTTTCTTCCCCTGCAACTATTTCTGATTTGGTATGTGTTACAAATCTGACTACATGACTTGGTATTTTTGTTTTTGGCGTGCGTAACTACATTTCTTTGCTTAATGCTTCTGCAGATATCTCTTCTTATTGTTCATCGTGGTTATCAGATGAGTCCACCTAGCCCACCTACGGAGTGCGCGCACATGTGGTAAGAAACCTTTTCTATTGTTTCAGTTGTGCAAATTGCACCAAAATGTATACGAGTAATGCGACTAACGTCAGGTTTTTCTATTTTCTTAGTTATTATATGATCGTCAGTCTTCTAACCTTCACACAGTCACACCTCACAAAATGTTCATGTTAGCATCATCTTTTCTGCTTCATCTGCGATATCTGTTTATCTTACTATATACTCCGTAGCATATATATGGGTCTAAGCTTCATAAATCTTAAGTTGGTCACGTGAGTTCTTTCTAGTTTTACTTGATGTTTGATGTTCTCTTTTTAGAGTTCCATAAAGAGTAACACAGTTGTTTCTTTTTCTGTGTTTTTTGCAGGGGGCCTTCTCTGCTGTCCTCTCTCAAAGATCCGTCACTCCACCCTTCTCTGCGGCAACCTGCCATAGATCTCATTCAAACTATACTTGTTTCTGATGCTACTGCATTGTTGTTTTCCTTTTTCCATTGCCAAACTTCTTCAAAGGCTGATTCTAGCATTCCTTTTGACTGGTGTGAAGAAATGGACGATGTTAGCTTGTATGCTGTGTTTGACGAAGTGAAAGTTATCTCATGTTGGAATGAATTTACCTCTCAGAGCAATATTGTTTGTCCAGAGTATATTGAATGGCTGTGTGTTCCTATGTTATGGTTGGATCTTTTGGTTGAAATTGATCCCTCTGTTCTCTCAATATCAATTCTCAAGGCTGTCTTGTGGGCTCTATCTCGCTTTTCGATGGTAGAGGCTGATAATAGCTCCGAACTGTCAATTCCAGTTAAATCATGGCTTTCATCCAGTGCCGCTGAAGTTTCAGCTCATTTTGGTTGGAAGTCTCCAACTGGCTCTAATGACGGTGGAGATGGGAGTGCATCAAAGAATTCAGTAAGGGTATCAACTATGTGCATCCCTCTGATAAAAACATTTAGGAGGTTAAGCCAAACATATTTTCAAAATTTTGTTTCTACCTCTATTATATGTTGAAATTAGCTGTAGCGCACGATGTAATAAAAAATTAATTCAGCTGATCTCTCACTGTGGCAAGTTAAATAATTCTGTAGGTTAGCTGCATACTTCATAACTAGAATGGAGCAAGGCGAGTTGCAGAGGCAGTGGACTTGGGAGTCACAGATGGGGGAATGCTTGATTCTTTTGATTTCAGACCCCAATGATGTACTTCTCGAAACTCTCATTGTTGGAGTTGCATTTCATATGATCTTTGACATCAACATATGCCTTTGTTCAACATGGATACACGTGTTCTTTTGATTTCAGACCCCAATGATGTACTTCTCGAAACTCTCATTCTTGGAGTTGCATTTCATATGATCTTTGTCATCAACATATTCTGATGTTCAACATGGATGCATGTGTTCTTGTAGACGACTTATAAAATTGTATATGTATGATTACTCAAATAGCAAATGCTTTGTTTTGCAGAATATCAGGCAAGTTGGTAGACGTATATTGGAGCATGTTTCAGGTACCCGAAGTCTTGCGCCTGGCCTGCAGTTCCTCTGCTCCTCCGTATCTTCATTGTCTGCAATTCTTTCAGGCTTAAAGCTTGCATTGAAGCTGGTGAAATCTTCTTCCCATTTGTTTGATCTTGAATGTTTCTTCGTATGCATTTGGGTTACTGTTCTCCATGTTCAGTTCATAACATGTATAAATTCAACTGACTGATTAGTATTTGAAAAAGTTTGTGGAATAAATTATACAGCGGCATCATTGTCATGCTGACAATTTTACTTTTATTTATTTTTGATGTGTTTGTTAGCCTCAATTGTAAATCAATTCTATCAGCTGAGGGTCGATGCTTAATTTGTGAAAAGTTCATGTCTATGTCATCCCTGCATTGAGTTGTCTTCCATAACTGTTTTCAGGTACTACTGGATTCGGTTATTGTCAATTTTCAGGGTTTACATCATTTCTATTTTGTGCTCTGCAAAATTTTTAAAGAGGGATTTTTGTCTTCAACACATCAACCAGCAGAATTATCTAATGAACTGAATCTGAAGTTTGCATCTCAAGGTGGATTTTTGCGGCAAACCACCTTTGATTCTTTGGATGTAAATGATGTTAAACAAGTGTTGAAAACTGACAAGAAGTCTTGGGAGAGCTTCAGTTCTGAGCTTGCCAGAGCAGCATGGCCTCCTGTGAAAAAGTGCTTGCATAAAGGGAAGGCTTTTGTCGATTATAGAATCTCTCAGGTGTGTCAAGCTATCACAGTTTGGTGACCACCATTATAGAGACCTGTATTTCACAGGGTCTTCAGCGTTGTGTTTTAGTCTCCTTTTCTATGACGTAGTGTTACTTGTACTTATTTAATTACATTGTCAAATTGTTACTTGTTTCTGCAGATGACTTGTGTCCGTGTGCTTGAAATTTTGCCAATTGTATTTGAAAAACTTAACCCTTTATTTGATGGCCCGTATGAGAAGTCATCAAAGATGCATGATTTGTCAGAATTTAGCTGGCTCCTTGATTTTGTTGATTGGGGAAAGTCGTCATTGGAAGCAGTGGTTCGATATTGGAAGCAGTCTTTGAATTCCTTACTTGCTTTAATTAAGAGTTCATGCAATCAAAAATCAGGGATGATTATTGCATCTGTTGAAAAGATGATATTGTCTGGTTAGAAACTGCTTCTTTGGCTTCTATTAATTTATGATGTTGGTAATTGTGTTTTACTGGTAATAATTGCTTTCCATTTCTATGCTTTCTCATGCAAAATATTTGACTTTAACAGATGCTGTTTCATTGGATTTGTTGACGGAGCAAGTATCTTGCCTTTCAGTTTCATTGTCAACTGAAAGTAGCTACAGAGTTGGAGCTGAAGGGAAGTTAAAATCAATGCCTCATGGGAAGGCAGAGGGTAAAAGGAGTGTTACACTGGATATGGAGTCATGTACCCGTTCTGATGATGATGTACACATTTTGGATGCTTTCCCAGTTACTGGCAAGAAAGATAAAAATGATGTAGTTCTTCTATCTGACGAGGAGTCAGAAACATTACATTCACGTGAGGACACTGTTCGAGAAGTTACAAAGTCGTTTGCATCTGTTGATTTGCCTTCCTCTGCTGGTAAGAGACTTACACAGCGTGAAACTGGAAGGAAGGTTATAGAATCTGGCTCTATGAGTATTACTTTAGAGGCTCCTGAGAAAAGAGCTGCTCCAAAACCTGGTGGTCTTAGCTCAGAGTCTCATAATTCTGGTGTAGTGGAACAGGCTCATTTCAAAGTGAAAGACAAGGAGATCACTGAAAGTAAGATAAAATCTTTGAATGTTCCGAAAGTAAAAGATAAGAAAACCAGTGAGAAAGAGTTGAAATCAAAGAGTGTCCCAAACGTGCATTTGTCATCTCTTGATGAAGTAATCACCAGAAGATCTGCCGAAGCTGTCAAAACAAAAGATTCTGTTTATGCACGCAAAAAGTTGATTACCGGTTCAAATGATTCAATCTTGAAGGAGATAGTGCGTGATACAGAAGATCCATTAGAGCTTGCTTTAAAATCTGCTGGACGTAATCATTCCTCTCTGACAAAGCTAGGACCCTCTCTTCCTAAACGGCGAGTGATCCAACTAGCGGACCCCGTTGATAGCAGATCTGCTTACCTACGTAAGCTAGAACTTGCAGCCAGACGATCGAAACCTCCAAACATGGACAACTGGTTCAGGCCAATACTAGAGATGGATTACTTTGCGGCTGTGGGATTGGATACTGCACAAGAGGATGAGAATATGGCTCCTTGTGATCTAAAGGAGGTTCCCGTGAGTTTTGAGTCTTCCCAGCAGTACATAGAAATATTCCGACCCTTGGTTTTGGAAGAGTTCAAAGCACAATTACGTAGTTCGTTCCAAGAGGTCTCTTCACTAGAGGGAATGTCTTGTGGCAGTTTATCAGTGGTCTCAGTCGAAAGAGTTGATGACTTCCATCTTGTCCGATGCGTCCAAGACGAGCATGACCCTGCAGCTGCCGGCGGGTGTATGGAAAATGACTTAGTTTTACTCAGTAAGCAGCCTTTGAAGAATTCTCCCAATAAAATTCATATAATAGGGAAGGTATGGATGTCTGATTGATTCTTTATCTGACATGGATTTATTATTTTCCTTGTTTATGTATAATTTGCTTATGGTTTTGGTAAAGACAATTTAGCCTTTTAGATGAAAGGCAAGTTTCTAAGATTAAGTAGTGGCTAATGGTTTTCTTAAACAACTCGCCAAAAGATTGTAAAAACTTACTTTTATGCACTAACTTCTGTATTTGATCATGAGGGTATGGCAAGACATCCATTTTGAAGTATTTATGATTGTAGAATTCTTGCAGTATTTCCCTAAACATTATCCCTGTCCCTTAATGTTTAGGATGCTCTGTCTTTAGTCTCTCTCTTTGATCACCAACTATTTTTTTATTTATTCCTTGCAATGAGTGTCTCATGTTCTTCCTTCTAGAAGGAAAGAAAAGGAGGTTCTGGAATTTTTTAAGGAGTTGCCAGTCTGTGAACCGGTTAGGTCA
This sequence comes from Heliosperma pusillum, assembly GCA_022085475.1. Lineage (NCBI taxonomy): Eukaryota > Viridiplantae > Streptophyta > Magnoliopsida > Caryophyllales > Caryophyllaceae > Heliosperma > Heliosperma pusillum. The sequence continues at coordinate 88,574 of JAIUZE010002653.1, read as the reverse complement.
ATTTACAAGCCTTTACTTTTGGGATAGTGTTACAGTTGTCTTTACTTCTAAGAACCTTTATTGAATTCACTAGTACAAAAATATTAATGTTGTACTAGTATTACTAAAGATATTCCCACTCTAGCTAGTGTAAGGGGTTAAGTTGTCTGTAGCCTTACCGTTGTGATCACAAAGAGCTTGTTTGTGATAATGAAAAATATGTTGACAATTTGCTACTTCTAGATAGATCAAAACAAGAAGAGTCCATTAAGCTATTTTGATGTCTTCCTGCATACTCCAAGGCAAAATAGCTGAAGAAGTATCTTTGCTCGGTAGTTTACTATGAAATTTAAACTAAAAGGTTTATACTTACACGAATGCATGACTAATTTTTATTCTATCATGACTAAGTACTAAGTTCGCTCATTAAAGTCGTTCAATATGATTTATTCTCTATCTTCTGCACGTATGTTTTGGCGTGCATTCCAGGTGGAGAGACGTGAAAAAGACAACAAAAGGAGGCTAAACATGCTGCTAATCAGATGTTATCTTCAAGGTGGTTATTCACGTATGAATCGAGCTAGAAAGCTACTCCTTGAAAGAAGCAAATGGTTTCTGGGTCGTATAATGAGCATTACTCCTCAGTTACGAGAATTCCAAGCACTTTCTTCAGCTGAAGTTATCCCTGCCATACCAGTGGTGCTGAGGCCTGCCCATCATTCCAATTCTTTCAAGGAGCATAATAAGGTAAATTTGAGCAAGTTGCCGCAGGCTATGCAGAAAGTGCTCAGGTCAACGTTTAATGAGAGTCAGATGCAAGCTATCAGCGCTGTTGTAGAATCTCGAGATTCTAGAAACGACTTTGAGCTGTCTCTTGTCCAGGGCCCTCCAGGTTAATGTTTGACCTATCTTGTTTGAAGTTGGTATCTACTCCCTCCATCCCATTTTATGTTGCCCTCATTTGATTTTGGTGGTCGAACGATGTTGACTATGACCTATATTTTCTCCACGTATATATTGTAGTCCCAGATTTTTTAAATGATAGCACGGCGATAATTTTCTGAATTTTACAGTGTACATTTTAGCTTTACTTATATCTGGAGAAATTAATGGTTAAATTATTCAAATAAGGACAATAAATTTGGGATGGTTGTATTCCCATTCTATTCTTTTTGACAACATTTTTATGCAGGTACTGGAAAGACACGCACAATTGTTGCTCTTATCAGCACTTTGCTGGCTGTACCATCACAGTCAAGTGCTGCGGAAAAACAGTTCAGTGGAAATGCAAAAATGATGTCCACACCATTTGCCAATTTCAGGAAGTCCATAAGTGAGTCTGCTGCCGTTGCCAGGGCTTGGCAGGATGCTGCTTTAGCTAGACAACTTAATAATGACAAGGAGAAGGATGCAAGATTGCCAAAAACATCAGTGAGAAAGAGAGTGCTTGTCTGTGCACAATCAAACGCTGCAGTTGATGAATTAGTCTCAAGATTAGCTGGTGAAGGACTTTATGGTGTTGATGGGAACATGTACAAACCTTACCTTGTACGTGTTGGCAACGCAAAAACAGTTCACCCAAATTCATTGCCCTTCTTCATTGACACACTAGTGGAACAACGTCTTGAGGAAGAAAAGATGACAGTTGCAGAGAGGAAGAATGACTCAAATGAAGAATCTTCTTCACTGTTACGCGAAAGTTTAGAGAAGATAGTTGATCGTATTAAATTTTATGAATCAAAACGTGCCAATTTGGAAGATGGACCCTCAGAAAAAAATGTTGCCTCTGAGGATGAAAATCACAAAGTTGATAATGTCAAGAAGTTATCTAGTTCAGAGCTGGAGGCTAGATTAAGAAACCTGTATCAGCAAAAGAAGGATATGTACATGAGACTAGCAGCAATACAGTCACGAGAAAAGAGGATTAATGAAGAAACTAGGGCTTTGAGAAACAAACTACGGAGATCAATACTGAGAGAAGCTGTTATAGTTGTAACAACACTCAGTGGGTGCGGTGGAGATCTCTATACAGCATGCTTTGAATCTACATCCAATAGCAGAGGCAACCTATCTGAACATAACCTGTTTGATGCTGTTGTCATTGATGAAGCCGCACAGGTTTTTTTTTGTTCTTTTTTTTTTTCATGTTGTTTAACATGCATTTCTAAATTTGTATATCCTCACATTTCTCTCTTTGGTTAATTATTTTTCTCTGATACTGTGCCACTTTTTTGACATTTTTTGTTACTATAGGCTTTGGAACCAGCAACTCTAATACCACTCCAGCTCCTTAAGTCAATTGGTACAAATTGCATTATGGTAGTAACAAAGACTTTCTTGGTTATACTCTCTATAGCATGTTAAATGGATATTAATAGCATCACTTTGATTCTTGAAGGTTGGTGACCCAAAACAACTTCCAGCTACAGTACTTTCCAGTGTTGCCAGCAGATACATGTATGAATGCAGCATGTTTGAGCGTCTACAAAGGGCTGGCCATCCAGTTATCATGCTCACCGAACAAGTAACTTGCTCAATTGCTTCATAAGTCGATAATAATATGGTGCCTGCATTTCTTATTGGACGACCTTCCGATTAATACCATAAGATCCAGTGCTTCAGCTGTCCCTTTCAAATTATTTTGTTAGATATCATCAAGATTTCCTAGCTGAGCTCTTCTTTCGTTCATTGCAGTATCGAATGCATCCCGAGATAAGTAGCTTTCCTTCCTTGCATTTCTATGATGGCAAGTTGCTGAATGGTGTTCAGGCATCAAGTAAAACATCATCCTTTCATAAGACCTTGGGTCTGGGGCCTTACATATTCTACGATGTTGCCGATGGCAAGGAGCATTATGGCAAAAATTCTGGGTCCTCGTCACTTTTTAATGAGGGTGAGGCTGATGCTGCCATTGAAATAGTGAGGTTTCTTCAGAGAAGGTATATTTGGACCTATCACAAAAGTTTTCTATTTAGTTGAAATTCATAATTCTTGATTGCTTGATTAATTTTGACAGGCATCCTTCTGAGTTTGTGGGTGAGAGAATTGGGATCATAACACCATACAGGAGTCAACTTTCCCTCTTACGATCAAGATTCTCCAGTGCATTTGGATCTTCTATTTCTTCTGAGATGGAATTTAACACAGTAGATGGTTTCCAGGGTCGAGAGGTCGATATACTTATCCTCTCAACCGTAAGATCTGGAGAAACGTGTCCAGAAACACAGAGAGTAACTTCTACTTCCATTGGGTTTGTTGCTGACGTAAGACGAATGAATGTTGCTCTCACAAGAGCGAGGCTCTCTCTGTGGGTTTTGGGCAATTCTAGGACATTGAAAAAAAACGGTGATTGGGCTGCTCTAGTGAAAGATGCTGAGGAGCGGAATTTGGTAATCACTCTGAAGAGGCCTTATAAATCTGTCTTTGAGATACTTGGTAAAAGCTCCAGTATTAAGAGATCCGACAACTTTTGTGATAACATTGTCCGTGAAAAGGTTGATAAAAGCCATCCAGTCATGCGAACTGAGAGTAACTATGAGAACTATAAAAGAGAGAAACAACGCATGGAAATGCGGCACAAGCATGATAAATATGAAGCAAGTGAAGGTTTGCAGGATGCCAAAAACAGGGAGAGTGCTACTGATCAGCACAAAAAACTTCCTCAAAAGCAACAATTTAAGAAGGATTCTCGTAAGAGTTATAAAGAAGCTAAAAGTTCAAGGGGAGTTGGACAATCTTTGCCAGGTAGTAGTCATGATAAGCTCTCTGATTTAGAGTCAGGTGGAGTGGAGCAGATAAAGAACCAGGGTAACAAGGGTGGCTTAACAAATTATGAGAATCACAAACTACTTAGTAATAGAGCTGATGACTCAGGACAAACTTCTGTTGAGATTGAGAAGCCCAAAGACTTGATCTCCAAAAGAAAACAACAGCGAGAGGCTGTTGATGCCCTTCTTTCCTCATCCCTTATTTCTTCAACGAAGTCTGCAAATTCGTCGAAGACCATACCGCAGAAGAGGCCTCTTTCACCATCATCAAAAAGTGTGGCCTTAAAACCCACCAAACAGCAGAAAGGTATACCTTCTTCCGAAACGCTAAATGTAACATTTAGCATTATCCTCTTTTCATCCTGCCGTAACTTTGGATGTAAATAAACGTGAATAATTTTCGAAATATCATTAGCCTTCGGTTACGTTTGAAGCTATATGGTTTTATGCTGCTTTAGTTGATGCATTTCATGATTGATTTATCAAAGGGGAATACTCCGTGATCTATGCGATAGAGATGAAGATAGAGATGTATCTTTTGTCTTGACTAACACACACAACTTATGGTGTAATAAATGATTGTTTGATTGCATATCTTGTCTCACCCCCCTCCTTTCTCTGTTGAAGATATTCCTTGCTTTTCATTCATATATGAATGCTATTAGGAAGATATGATAAAACCTTCAGTATTTTCTCATGGTGCCTTGTGCTAACTTGCTCCATGCTACCTCTTAAAAGGAGTGGCTTTCTTCCTTCATATTGCGGTCTTTTGATGGGTCATATTTTACCAAAGAGGCTGATTTGGTTGTTTCATTGCTAGATAATTCAGTTGATAAGAGAAATCTGACAAAAGATAAGTCTTTAGACTCCCAGAGATTAGGAAAGAGAAGATAGTACGTCCAGTATCTTGATAAAGAATGCAAGATGGGTGCATATCTCACGGCTCCAATGGAAAGAATTGGCTTTACTCTGCGATCTTCAATTTCTTGATAAAAAAAACTAAAGAGATAACTGCAGAGGTTAGTTACTGATCTTTCGCTTCAGATTGTTTTGTCATCATGGGAAAGAAGCCTTTACATTAGACATATCCTAGTATGATTTCAATCTTGTGTTAATGCTTTCAAAATATTAACCCTTAAAACACATGTTTATATAAAAAAAAAGCCCCGGAAATGTTAGTAGCTTGATAAAAAGCTTCTAGTTTTTTCTCACCGTATATACGTTTTAGGTGATAAGACTGTGCGATGCATTTGGGACAGTACAAATTTTTGGTAGTTCTTTGGATTGGAAATATTTGAGCTGTTCAGAATCCTTCTACTGAACGATGCTGCTTCTCATGGTACACTATCCTCACCACAAGAATTATTTATCTTAAGGAAAACAGTCCATACTTTTGAAGGTACACTGTTTTCCAGTGCAATTTTTCATATGTTGGGATTTTGGAAATAAATGATTCTGGAAAATATCATTTTTCCTGCCAAATGGTTTTTCATACTGTAACCTTTTATAGTATTTCATCAAATACTTGCTTGCTGCCTTGATTTTGCGCATTTTTTTATGTGGTTCCACAGGGAAAATTTGCACATTTATTTTTGATGTCCCGTCTTTTGCCTTTACACTATTTGTTTGTGTATTACATCATCACATCGGTTTACTGGCAATCAGTAATATTGATTTTTTACAGTTGGTGTTTATTTGTTAGGCTCCATTCAGTTTCTAGTGTCTACATGGATGATTCGTGGTCCTCGTTTATGCATCTCTTGTCTTTTGATCAAGTTATTTACTTGATTATTCATCAATTACAATTTCATCTTAAGAATTTGTGGCTCTTCAGGAAATGCGCATCAGCATCTATTGCAACACTTAAAGTTTTATTCTGTATGTGTTATGCTACCCCAGAGCTGTTGTAATTTATGTCACTGTCCTTCCTGGATAGGTCTTCCTGCATCAACTATCTGGCTGTCTGATTTCAAGATGGGGTTCACATGGTCCGATATTTTAAACACATATTTCGATTTCGGATGACACAGAGTCATACATTTGTAAGACAGAACAAAGCCGTCATACTGCAAGTTGTGCTGTTTTTCCGTGTTAGCATATCTAAGCAGAACGTAGTCCAGGTATTTGTTTCTTCTTAAAGCCAACTTCTCATCCTCTTCACCCAGACATTGCTTGAGGGTAATTTTTCAGTTTACTCGGGTCAATCAATGTTCAAGAATGACTGTACAGGATGCTTAGGACGTGCCTTTGAAAATGTACAAAATAGAGCCTTGCATCTTTGGTACTCGCTGATAAACTGTGCCCACCTGATTTTTGCACTGCACAGCCCCGACCAATTCATTAATATTTTGACTCGCGGGAAATCCAAATCATCGAATATGTGCAGCGATATGACATGTATATTTTGGTTATACATTAACCTACGCTTGAAAGCTACTCATAATTGGGGGTTTGTATTAATTTTTTTCCCCGGGTCAATTGGTGGTTTGTATTTATTAGTTCATGTTCTCATTTCCAGCTTCCAGTTCAACAGTTATTTCAACTGATGCTACAGGTCATTTGTTGCACACTAGCAGCCTAGCACCCGTATGAATTTCATGCATGATCATGCGGATTTCTTAAAATAATGACGGAAAAATAGAAGATTAATCCTCTAAAATAAGAACAACCTATTACATCCTTCCTGATCCCGAATGGTAGTGAAACCATTGGCTTTTGAATCATCTAAAAGATTGGAAGCTCAAAAAATCCGAGGGTAGCCAGAGCCCGCGACTTGGTAAACCTCGCGAAATTAATGGTTGATCGTACCCAGGTTAATCTCTGTGATAATAATAATTTCTTTGGAGAGCCCTGGCCTCCTACTTTGTCTATGATCACACAATTTTTTTCTTTCAGAATTATCAATGCCTACTACATTTCACTGTTGATCCTCATCTGTTATAGATATCTGTTACGGGTAGCTAATACATTAGTAACATTGCGATATATGACCCTTCCTTACCTCACAATTCGTGGTTGCCTTTGACGCATTGGGTAATGTTACTGTAAATCATCTCCTGGCTGATAGTAATTACGGAGTATTTAACAGTGTCCTATCTCATATTGACCAGTTCGGTTATGTACACTACCACAGATTCGGGTCTAGTTTTTGGTGGTCCGGTCCGTTTTTCGACTGTAAACACCTTTATGCTTATGTAGATTTTTCACATGCATACCTAAATTTTCATTTCTCAATTTGGATATGGATGTGAAAAATTTATATTTATACCCAGGTTGAAAAATGAAGTATCTACGGCTAGTTTTTTTTTTTTGTTATATATTAAGTTGTAATTTGATACTTCGTCATTAATTCCCTCCCTGATTGTTAGACATGAAAACGGGTAAAGAGAATGCGTGAAGTTTAAAGTTGAAAATGTTTTACGAAAAGACGATGACGAGAAGTAACAAGGCGGTATCGTTTTATAATTTATACGAAGTATTTGGGTTGAGCAATTGCAGTAGTTGGTTCCTTTACCTTTGATCTTGTGAGTTGTGACTATTTATAGAGTTGCTCAAAAGAGCCTAAAATAGGGAACAACGTCAAAAAATAAAAAATCTATGCAATTAGAAGTTAATATAAATCCCTAATTATCCGGAATTTGTATGGCAGGGTATCAACCTTTTCATATCATCGAATATTAAATATAGTCTGATATCCCGAATTTTGAGTATGTCCACAATTTCCACACTGAAAATCAACAACTTTTCACCCCACTTTCATAACTTCATAATCTGTTCATTAAACATTATTAACATTATGATTAGCAGAAAAACAGCTTTTCATATTTCAGCCCTAAGGGCTTCAACGCCAATGCCCATCCTCTAACAATCGCCTCGACCCGAAGATTTTTCGTCTTAGCTTTCTTACACGTGGATTACGTGAGAAAAAGGCGATGATGGATATTTGGAGGGTTAAGCATTTCCATAGGCTAATCACATGGAAAGGCAACCGACACCATAGATCCTTAGAGCTGCATTCATATGCAAGAGTAAAGGACCATGACTCGAGCTTCACCGAGTCTTTGCTCACCCGTGACCTATCTATCAGAAAATGGTGCAAGCCTCGTTCACAAAAGGTACCGAGAGGGTTTGTGCCTGTTTATGTGGGGTCGGAGGGGACACGATTTGTTGTCCCCATGGTGTATTTGTCGATGCCGGATTTTAGGAGGGTAATGGAGAGCACGGCAGACGAGTTTGGGTTTGGACAAGTAGGTGGGTTGAAGATAGCCTGTGAAGAGGATGAGTTTGAGGAGGTATTGATCAAATGTTTGGCCATTCACAAAACCAGGAGATAATGAGGTTATGACTTATGAGGGTATCACACACTATAGTTTTAGCTAATGCTAGATAAAGTACTCAATGAATCCACCAAATAAAAAACTATTTAATAATGATTTTTTATTTGTAAAATATTTCCTCAACTAATTTATTAAATGTATATTATAAAATAATTAGCTACCAAAGTCTAGCAGATTACCCAGGGCTAAGGAAAACACCATCAATAGAAATATAGAATTACGAGCCCTCGAAACAGCAACTCTCAAAACAGTGCCTTGTGAAAGCCTAGTTTATATATATGCATGTATTGATCAATTGTTATTTGATGCAATGTCATTAATGTACATAGCGATTGAAATACAATGATTGACAGTGTAAAGTGTAATGTCTAATGAATCAGTAATGTGTTTAGTTTACCAGAATCATCAGAGCTAACGAGCTCAAGTTGCAGCTACCTCTTTGCTGTTTTGTGTTGAATAGCGCATATGAAATAATCTCTAAGTTCAAGATCGCTTCATTTCGTTTCATGTCTTATTCAAATGATTCCTGGAAAAACAAAGCGAGAGTTGAGAGAATACATCAGAATGACAGTCGGGTGACTAAAAAAGAATGAGAGGCGTAGAGAACAGAAGTCTACATTTTGTCTCAGCGTTTTGCGTACTGATCCACAAGTACCTTTGCCTTCTCAGGAGCAAAAAAACGCGCCTGTGCAAGTACGCACCCACTAAAGATTCATAGATTGCACAAAAATACTAGTAGAATGGAGATTGAACAAAGATACATATTTGATATTTGTATTAAGAATTAGCTCGTTTTATTCTTCATCATTTTAGGTTAGTGATTATGGGGCACATCTGACTTCCATTTCCTTCGTAGCCAAAGACTCGCTACTCATTGATTTTGGAATAAAGAAAAATGACTCACTGAACTATTGGAGCTAAGTGTTTATAGGAGTAAAAGCCAGTCATGCAATATGCTTTACAATTTTGATTATGGGCATCCGGAAATAGTTTCTTTGTGTTGAAATAATGGGTAAGGTTGCATACAATAAGGACTATTTCCGGATGCCCATAATCAAAATTGTAACGCAAATTGCTCAGTAATCAACCCCTTAAGCGCTATTGGATAGAACGTTTAAAGTCACTGAAGTGATGTCAATGTTGTGCTAGGGGAATTATCTGTGCTTGAATTCAACTCATTTCCATAAAAATTTGGACCGTTAAATATGGTAATTCGTAGATAAAACCCTCGTGGATCTTCAAATCATGTGTTTAGGCATTGGACAACTAGCATACACGGCTAACAGCAAAAAAGAAGTCAGATCACAAAACTTATATGGAACTCACTTGTATGAACATCCTTTCTGCGTCTCCAACATTGCCATTTTGCTTCAATATAATCCCCTGCAATGCCATCACACAAAATGTTTGATGATTGTACTACTAAAGGCCGTATCAATTAAAAGTAAAAAGGTACGGAGTACATCCTAGTGATAATATATGAACTAACAAGGAGTCTAATTAGACGATAATATTCTAGTTAGTGACACAATAAATCCAACAGCAAAGTTTTAGGGTCCTAATTTTTCGGTAAAGCATAATTGCAGAAGAACTATGAACCTAAAAGTTTTACAACAAAAACATATTTTCTCATAAACCATATTTTAAGGATAACTCAACCCTGATAAGAAATTTACCTTAGCTAAGTAAGCCCGAAAGTCATCTGGATGACTAGATATCAATTGATCATAAACAGATACTGCATCACTGACATGACCCCAATCGGAATAGGCTTTTCCAAGAAGCAGTTCAACCTGGAAAGAGATGCCAAAATTTGAAATCAGTTATCTCATTATAACTTGTTTAAAATCAATTTCATGTTTCCAAATTTTCATTCTAAATGGTCATCGTCTCGTGGATATTTGCAAAGGGTTTTATGGGTACCAATGGTATCTTAACCCAATAAGAACTGGGCATCATAACTCAGCAAGAGTCGTTCAACTTGGGGGTATACGGTCGAACCTTCAATTTGAAGGTTGAGGGTGTGGAAGCTCAAGCCTTGAGCTCCCAACTTTCCATGTAAACTATCTGTATAACAGAATAAACTTAAAAGGCAGAATTTGAACTTAGGAGCAAACGGATCTCGGTCTCAGGACCATGCAAAGACCCCATTGGTCTCCTGAATATTGTACTATAACAAATTCATTAACAAACAGAAAAGGAGGGGGGGAAATTCCAATTTAGTAGAAAAAGGACTTGGAATAAGATGAGACAATCCGAGAAGAACTCAACTGGCCAAGGTAGCTTCAGGACCAGCACAATTATACTCTCACATTAACCCCTTGTTAGGATGGAGAGAGTTTGAGGGAAGGGGAGGCGGACAAAATTCGTTGTTTGGATAGTAAGTTAAGTTGGAGGAAAATAGAATTATCCCTCCAAGTCAAATTAACCAAACCTTCCAAATTAGGAAAAATTTGGAACGAAAACTTCATATCTCTACCCCATGTATTCCGCTCATCTTTCTTCTTACCGTATTCAAACAAACTGTAAGTATAAGACATGAAACCACGAAGACCTCACTTTGTGCATGCAAGACTATCCTGTTCTTCCGACCAATGGCTAGCACAACTTGTATGCATGATGACTGAGAAAATAGAAGTAAAAAAGAGGAGACTCACTTGAACTGGATCCACTATCTGGTCCCCATTTTCCGTTTTGGTGCCATCACTTAGTTGTTCTTTATTGAGACGCTCACGGGTCTCCAAAAGCATCTGAACAGCCTATACCAAGAGTAGAAAATGGATTTTCTCAAGAAAAAAAGAATAGAAAATGAACGAAGCTCATCCTACATACATTTACGCATATTCAACAACGTGAAAGACGAGAAAGGCGAAATGCCCTTCTCTAGAGTGTGATTAGTTGATAACTGAGCAAAAAAGTTATGGAGTCAGTGGTTTGATTAGAATTTGTTTCCACTGATCCCCATTGACCGCCTAATCATTAGTACAGGTATTAACTGAGACAAAAAATAACGTCAAAAATCAGAATTCGTCTTATCACTGAGCATAATGACAAACCTCATCTGGCTTCTTAGCTGCAAGCAGTGCATTTGTAAGACCACGCAGAACTTCAAAATCTACAGTTTTCGACACCTTACATAAAATCAAAAAGATGATTACCGGCACGTTAGAAGAAAAATCGGTACCAAGAGACAAATGGAAAGGGGAGGAAATTTTCCACATCAACCATTCTACACCTTAAAATTTAAAAGGACTAACAAATAAGGGCCATGGTAAGCTAGTTAACATATCGAAAAAAAAATCATTCTTTTATTTGAAAATCTGGGTTAGAGTAGAATAGACACCCATATATAGAATAAGAGAGTAGGATAATTACGCTTTCAAAAGTTTTGCTTGAGAAAGTTTGTCATGTATTAGTCTAAGATCATCTAAAACAGTTTTGACTCGACTAAAAACTCTTAAAATAGGAAAGGAGCCCACATACGCGAGGAAAATTATTTGGAGAGCCAGTGGAACAATGCTAAAATCTAAATAAATTAGTATGAACCTTGTTAGAATTCTTGTATGCTGAAACGCTTGCTTCATAATCTTTGAGCTCATATTTAACCTCTCCCAGCAGACGGAACACGTCCGGGTCACTTGGTCTCTCCTGTAGAATATTAATGATACTTGAAAGTTTATTCTCCGTATCAATTTATTACTTATCTCATCCAAATAGAATCTTGAGGGACAACCTTTGTCAAGTCTTCAAGATAAGTAGCAGCTTGAGCATACTTCCCGAGTTCAGCAAGTGTCACAGCAGCTCCCTGCAAGATCACCATATGAATTGAAATAGTGACAATCACAATTCACAACCATGTCTTTGAATCATTAGGCTAAAATGTCAAAAAAGTAATATCAGATCTTCCAACAAAAAAATCCATCGTTTGCCCGTGATCATGGTATTAAATGCTCCCATCGTGTTAGGTAATGCCCTTTACATAAATGAATTCCAGGCCATCATTACGTTATTTTCCGTTAAATGACTCCCCATTGAAAGTTTTTGATATTTTGACCGCACCAGTCGATATTCCAAAAGTATCACCATTAATTTACCGATGTTTCCAGGACTTAATCTATATTACTCGTTAAAAGTAGGAAATAACGTTTGGGAATTTTTTTTTTTTTGCATATGACTATATGAGGATATAATTGTGAAAAAAGAGGTCATATGAGGAAGGAGATAGATTATTAACATGGAAACCCAACACTCATTCCTACTACATCAGTGTGGCTCCTTAGGTTATATCAGCGACATCTGGATACCAATATATGAGTCTTCAACGATAAGTCAATAACGCATCCGATATCTCATTTTTTATTACCTAATCAGCATGCTTGGCTAATCAAAAATCTTTCACAAGCCAAGACAGCGCCAAACAAACGACTGTGGGGGAGAAACTTTCAACTACGTAATCAGCATGTTTTGTATAAAAACAGTATACACTAACAGAGTATACGACTTATGCCATGCACTAGTGATTCATAATAATAAATAGTTCAGAAGTAAATAACCAGATACACAAATTGAACACTCTTCACCTCAAAATAACCACACGCCACACCCAACGAAAAAAACAATGTTCAAGCAATCCATGAGTGCAGAAAACTTTTAGACACCTTATGCAGAGTAAAAGCAAAAAATTTATATAAGAAGAAACACTGAAAAATACATAAAATGACGTCAACAAGGAGAAAAAAAACCAGTAACATGTAGCTAGTTAATTGGCTAATGAGTAACTTACTTCAAGAGCAACAATATCTTTAGGCGAGGCGATTAGGGCTTCCCGATATTGCTGAAGCCTACTCTGGTACAAACCAAAATAATCTTACGTTAAAAAGGCTACAATGTTTGATAAGTGAATAGTTTATTCAGTCGAAAGTCCTCATAACACTTGGCCTGAGAGTATTTCATATTCAAATATTTACACATTTATGTGAATAAAAAATGTGAGCATAATAGAATCATATGCACTACCACCATGAAATTTAATTACTTCCACACATCAATAGCCCCGCCACAACTTCATTATATCTACGGTAACTTCACTAAAGACGCAGAACCTACTTTGTGAGAAAGCTTCACCAATTCTCTTTTCTCTCTCACAAGCTATCTAAATGAGAGAAAGCAGGACCCAACCTTATGCGCATAATAAATGATCAGGTAAGTGAGAAGTAAAGGAGTAGGAGGCTTTCACAAATGGTGGGGTCCATAAGGTCGATAATACCTTGTACAGGTTAAGCAAAACTGGACATGGTGAAATACCCAAAACGTTCACTCGCTGATATACTATCCCACAATTATTAAAAATGGATTGTTCATGCATATTTAAGTGATATTCAGCAGTTTACCTGAAGCACAGCAATCTCTTCTTTTGACAGCTTTCTTGTAACTGTTCCGCTATTTTCACTTGAAGTTATGCTGCATAAAAGAGCTGAGGGCAATTAGGGGCGGAGGAGAAAGTATGCTATTATATTATATTATATTTGCTGAATAACTAATGGAAGTAAGATCAACAGTTCAACTTCATATCAAAGAGAACATGAGGCTTTGACAATCATATTAACAAATTTAACAGTTTGATGGAACCCTGTTTCTATAAAGGTAACATTGAAGAGCACATACTGAAGATATCCTCAAAAAGGAAGCGGAGAAAGTTATGTAAATACAGGAATGATCACTAGTAGCCATTATTCGCAAAAAAGATGGCCATATTTTATTTTTTTATGAGGCAATCTGTTTAGTGAAGGAATTCAGTAAGACGTAACAAACTGCCGAGCTCCAAACTAGAGAAAGATTTTGCTTCTGTAAAGACGATTGTGTAAGCATACAGATCAAAGCCACAAAATGGAAACAATGCAACCTAACAAACGTATCATCAGAAAGAACAAATTTAGAGAGTAACGCAGTACCTCCCAGATGGTAAAAAATCGCCAAGTGCAAAAACTAGTCCAAAGACCACCACAGCAACCCCAACTCCGATCTATCACATCACATTTTATTCAGAAAAAAAAATTAACAGCTTTAAAATGAATCAACAATGCTCTTACAAAAAGTGACCACCAAGCAGCTCAACCTTAGCGCCCAGCCCAATTGTGCTTTGTTTCGACTCTATTGGGGCATCATAATCAATTGGCCCAAACTTTTTCTCTTCTTTTACCTTTTTCTTCTCAACAGCTGATCTGGAGACAATAAATCAGAGTTGAGAACAAATGACTAAAGAAATTCACAATCCTGCCAATTGCACAAGCAGGCGAAAAGCAAACCCAAAAAGAACGAAATAAATAAATTTAAAAGCATCGTGGCAAAGTTTCAGGCATTAGACATCAAGTGCACCCCAGGCCCAGAAAATGTCACCACTATGGTTTAGCAGTAAAATATTGCGATTTAACAGTGTAATTAAATATTACTGCTTCATGACAGCCTGATACCAAAATAGTGATCATTACTCTTAAAGACAGCTAGACTGACACACAACATTTACCGTTTGACTCTTTTCTATGAAAACAAAAAAAAAATGTCAAATGGGGTTAATTGAGCAAAGACAACATTTACCGTTTTACTTCCAATGGACAGAAAGAAAAACTATCGATCCACATTAGCTATCATATTTTACATTGCAAAAGAGTTCGACTGCAGGCATGTAATTGTCTCCATGCCAAAGAAAATGCAACAGACTTGGTTAAGTAACATTCACTACTCCTATCATATAATGGTCAAATTTATACAACATCACCGCAGTGCCTCAATGGCGCAAATTGTTGGGTGGCCGGTGGGATGGGGGTGGGGGTCGGATGTACGCAACCTTAAACTTGTATTAGCAACGCAAAAAGACTTTTTATGAATAAAGGTAAATAGTTAACGTACCTTTTAACAGCTTGAAGTTTTTTCTCGAATTGGAGATCTGACGGATTCTGAATGTAAACTTTGTCAAGCCTTGAGCTCACTCCAGGTGCCTCTACAAGAATGTCGGGCTTTAGTTTAGATGAAGACAAAAGTAAGAAGCAATGAGCAATATAAAGTACAGATTACAAACGAATGCTTCTACTCCTTCTACTGGATTATGAAGAAGGAGACTTATGTAGAGCCTGAGTGCATACTCACAAAAATGCAACCAAATGTCAGGACTTGAGAAATTGTGAATACATGCATTATCGTACGTCATCGAAACTCGACAATGAACTAATCCAAAGACAGTGATTTTTTCAGATTACGCAGTTTCTAAACTAGGAATAGAAGAGATCAAGCAACAGTTATTTTTCTATGATATAGCACCCATATATAGAAGAGGATAAAAGACCCACTTACGACCAGGCATAGGGCTAGACTCCTTGTTTATTGAATTACTGCATCATGAAACATACACAAAGTTAGACAGTACTAAAAATTACATCCAAAAAAACTTAAGATTAGTTCTTAACATCAAATCAAAATATACTACAAGAGAAATTGCACATTTGATGTGGTGTAGCCATCCAGATAAACGGAATGTATATTCTGACATAAAAACAATAACACTACATGTAACATTTGTAGAACAAAAAGATATTTGTGCGTACACGAGCATGTTCTTTCCAACTTATAAACCTACTTAATTACAGGTCTTATAGTGATGTCCAATCTTTAAGCAACTAAATAGTACTATAAGAGACGCCTCAAACTGGATTTGAAACACATGTACTCTTTATTTTCTTTCAATTAAGTTCTTACCTATCCAGTTGTCTCTCAACCAACCAAAACAACAACAATGAACATGTCTACATTATCCTCTAATCAATCGCGGAGTAAGATGGACTAAATCTAGTCACCCTTTCTCTTGTATTGAAAAAATAAAGAGGCACTTTCCACATAACGAAGAAAACTACCCCAACTAACAGCTATTGCACTATATGCATGTACCATCCTCCTATCACAAATCACAGCATAATTTAGAAAATAAACTCACAACCATGCCTATGAGAAGACTGTCTCAACCAAAAACTTAAGCTGGTGGTTGAACCCCAATCTTGGTCTTATACCTTAAGGATGTCAATGACAACGCTAATGCAAAAGCGCATCCATCATATTCCTCAAATCTCGATGTCTTTAACCCCCGAATAAAAGTTATGCCATTACCATATCAGCCATAAAAAACCCGAGTCCCCATTATAACACACAAAAATCCTCTTCCTTAAAAGTTTTCAACACGGATTGTTGGCTTAGTACAATACCTCTCATAAATACCAAGCTAGTAACTAGATGAATTGACTCACTTGTTCATCCAATCATCCACCCAACTATCTAGCCAGTCATCATATCATGACTAATTAGGTAATCAAGAACACATTTTTAAAAACACACGCGCCGCGCCCACACATAAAGAACAAGGGTACAAGTGTATAACCTTTGCTGTAAAAGCATGCCCTTTTGATCCTTCCTCTTCTTCACCTGAACAACCAAATTATCAAATTCCAAACATTATAAAAATACTCCATTTCCAACCAATTTATTCATCAAATTTCACTAAACAATTACTTGAGGTTCATGAAATGCAAATAAATTTAATGAAATCACTATAAGTACATGTAGTAGGTTACATATCCCATTAATAATTACTCAATCTGCTACCATCATTTGTTTATTCTTTGTGACGGGTATTTTAATCAAATGTAAACAAATGACCGAGACAGAAAGAGGACAATGCATTTAACTAAAAACTATGATGATTCTTACATTGGAATTGGAATCATCTTGAGAGCCAAAACCCCGAGGATTAGAAGACTGAGAATCTGAACATCGAACCCGAAACCCGAACCCAGAAGAATGATGGTGATGGTGACAATGTTTAATGGTGAAATTGCCAGAAAAATTCAATGGGATAGTTGCAACCCACATAGTAATTCTTGATTATGGAACAAATTCAATCAGAATTTGTGTCAAAATTTGTGGGTATTTACCTTATTGATGTAAATTATGCAATAATTTATCAGGATTAATGAAAGTGGCAGTCTTGTGAAAGAGTTATACTTTCTACAAGAAGAAAATAATGAAGTACAGTTAAGTAGGGAGTGGGGATGGTGGAGTTCTTATATTTTAACTGGATAATGTTCCTTTACACTAATCCACGAGAATTAGTCTCGACATATTCGTCTTAAACGGGAATTTGGGTTCACGATAAATAATCGGAATTACTTTTTCATATACGGATTTTACTCTTTCAAATACATTTTTTCATAAATTTTCCATATTTTACCCTTTTCTCTATACCTAATTAAATTAACTCTTATACATACTTTTCCCCTAATTTAAATCTAATTATCCTAAACACTTGAATAATGGATTATAACACTCGAATTAGTGAAAAATAATTATTGTTTGGCAATTACTAATATCGTCATATGGATTATAACCGACATTAGCTCATTCTCGAGCAACTGGAGTTGAGAATCATTCTTCTTTGAGAACAACTCTTTCAAAGTTTCTCATGCCTTCTTTGGTGTTTCCGCATCCTTGATGAGTTGATGCGATACAGCATATCGTCCTCGACGGTTGTTAACATGCTGTTAACACGTACATAGCCGTCCCGGCTTTGACCTTCCATTTCTTCAGGTCTTCTCCTCTAGCTGGCTTGACGGTTTCACCACCGCCAACGATGCTCCAAAGATCTTGTCCCAAGAGATAGAATTGCATACGTGTGCTCCACGTACTGTAATTTCCACTGTTTAACTTCTCAATACCACTAGTTGAAAAGTTGATATCTCCCATGGTGACTTGACGACGCCCGCCTCAATCAAGTAAGCTTGATCCACTACAAGAAAACAACATTCAGGCGACTGATATTGGCGACTAATTTCAGTCGCTAAAATGAATTTGGCGACTGAAATCAGTCGCCAAGAACCAATCGCAGTCATTAGTCGCCAAAAAAAATTCGGGCGACTAATTTCAGTCGCCAAATTTGGCGACTGAAAAAAGCGTCGCCAAAATGGTGAAATGGCGACTGAAAGCAGTCGCCCAAATTGGCGACTGATAGGTGATGTAGTCGCCAAATTGGCGACTGATTTCAGTCGCCAATTTGGCGACCACTACAGCCTTCAGTCGCCAATTTGGCGACTGATTTCAGTCGCCAATCAGTCGCCAAAAGGCCTTTTAATTTGCAAAAATATAGGGGGTTTGGCGACTGAAAGTAGTCGCCAAATGAACATTTCAGTCCCCAAAAAACCTGTGATATTGCAAGAAAAATTCTGTTTTCATCCTGCCATTTCGTTACCATACCATACCTGCAAGTATACTAGAAAACAACCATAATTTCACACATTTACAACAACACGATGTGAAACCAACATCCTCATATAGATCAAGAAAATTGTTTCAAGTTTACAAATCTTCTTAAACGTTAACAAACCAAGTTTAAACAAGCACAAGTCACAAGTTTCTAAACTAATATCAGAAGTCAAGGGTCATATTGGGTTCGGCTTGCATACCACCACCTCCATTGCCTTCATCATAATCTCACCGAAAGGGAGGCGGACCTTGGTTGCAGTTGTCGAACCTGCTTTCCCAAGCCTTGAATTTTTCTTTCATTATCCTTAATTCCTCATCCCTTTCCGCGTTTTTTCTTCTTTCTTCGTTGAGTTGGGCTTGGAGTTTTCCCACGACTCCCGGCTCGTAGGTTTGTTTTGAGCTGGACGTCATTCTTCCCCTTGGAGTTTCGTAAAATACGTCCTTAACCGACTTAGCTGGATCGACCATAACACCGTCTTTTGAAATGACATGACCAAGGAAAGATACCTCGGGCAACCAGAATTCACATTTAGAGAATTTAGCGTACCATTTTTGGCGTCGAAGAACACCCAAAATGGTTCGGAGGTGATCAGCATGTTCTTCCTTAGATTTAGAAAAGATCAAAATATCATCAATGAATACTACAACACATTTATCGAGGTACTCGATGAAGGTACGATTCATCTGATCCATGAATATTGCTGGAGCGTTAGTCAAACCGAATGGCATCACTTTAAATTCGAAATGACCATACCTCGAGCTAAAAGCAGTCTTGGGAATATCTGCTTCACGAACGGGAATTTGATGATAACCCGATCTAAGATCAATCTTTGAAAAAGTTGAAGCACCACGTAACTGGTCAAAGAGATCATCAATACGCGGAAGTGGATATTTATTTTTTATTGTGACACGGTTCAACTCACGATAATCAATGCACAGTCGCATAGAACCGTCTTTTTTCTTCACAAAGAGAACGGGAGAACCCCAAGGAGAAGCACTAGGCCTAATAAAGCCTTTCTCAATCAAGTCATCAAGTTGGATTCTCAACTCTTTCAACTCAGAAGGCGCCATACGATAAGGAGCTTTGGCAATTGGTCCAGTTCCAGGAAATAGATCAATAGAGAATTCAACATCTCTTTCAGGAGGAATTCCCGGTAATTCATCGGGAAATACATCTGGAAATTCTTGAACAATTGGCACATCTTCCAATGAAGGCAAAGACGAAGTGGTAGAAGTAGTTACAACACATAAGAAAGCTTTGTAACCTTTCTTGATAGCTTTTACCATCTTCATAGCCGAAACAAGTTTCACAGTGGTCTGTTTTCGAACCCCTTGATAGGATACACGGGTACCTAAAGGACTTTTGAGAATAATCTTCTGGTCACGGCATTCAAATCAAGCATGATATGTAGATAACCAATCCATGCCCAGAATGATATCAAATTCTTCAAGAGGGAACCGAAGGAGATTAGCCGGAAAAGTAGATCCGTTTATTGCTATAGGAATGTCCGAATGAACATAAGAGCATGAAAACACATCTCCGGACGGTAAAGATATAGGAGTATTTCTCCAATTGAAGCCTTGAGAGGTAATTTATCGGATAGTCTCATCGAACTAAAGGACAAAGAAGCTCCCGTATCAAATAAAATTAAACACGGTATTTCATAAATTGAAAACATACCAGTCACAATGTCTGGTTGAGCATCGGCCTCAGCGCGGCTCATGATGAAAATTCGACCCTTCGGTCTCCCAGAAGTAGCTGGTGTAAAAGCTGTCTTCTTCTTATCAGGACATACATTAGATTTGTGTCCCGGTTTCTGACAAGTATAGCACACAATTGGCTTGTTGAAACAGCCCATACCGGGATGCATAGGCATCTTGCACCCAAAACATATACGACCCTTAAGATCGTTGTTGTTGCTCGGGACGAATGGACGGTTACTCTGAGTTGCTTGTCCACTCTGAAAATTCTTCCTCTTGTTTGAGTAAGAGGAGGAAAAGGAAGGTCGAGAAGTAGGATACAACGGTCTCTTACCATAAGCATTAGGAGCAACATATGAGGTACGAGCCTCGTCGGCAATCTCGCGAATTGAACTCTCTGCCCATATAGCATCGTTGTATATAGAGACAAAGGAAGTAGCACCCCTACTGATCTTGCCCTTCACCTGAGGAGAAAGTTTTCCTAGGTAAAAGAATGCTTTGTCTTCCTCCCTTTTAATAAGCCGAGTGGCATAATGAGCCAACCCGTTGAATTTGGTCGTGAACTCCTGAACTGAGAGACTTCCCTGTTTGAAGTCCATGAATTCCTTCAGTTTCTGCTGCCTCAATTCATCAGGGTAGAACCTCGTCTCTAATAGCTCACGGAAACGAGTCCAACCAAAACCAGGTTCCAACTTAGAAGCAGGGCCAGTAAGTGACCACCACTGATCAGCTTCCTTCACTAAGAAGTGGGAAGCAAGACGGACTTTATCCGTTTCAAGAACATCATATAGAGAAAAGTTCTTCTCCATTTCCCGTATCCATTCCGAAAGCTCGATGGGATCCACTTCACCACCATAGGTTTTGGCTTTGCTCCTAGACAGTTGTGAAGCAACCCATGTATAACTTCCGGGTCTCTCATGGTTGTGAGGAGGATTAGGAATAGGATTCGGCTGTTGATTTTGTTGATTTTGCTGATTCTGTATAATAAGAGTAAGAGCTTCTAGGATCGCGTTGTCAACTCTCGGAGGCATCTTGCAAAAGAAAACACGGATTAGTACTTATCATTTAGCAAGCACAAAGAGACTACAACATAAATCCTAATCTACCCATCCTACCATTCTATCTCACAAGTTTATTATTTTATTAAGGTCAAGTTATTTATACAAGGGTACACAAACGTGCGTCGGGAGCGAAAATGCTCTGATACCAACTGTGACACCCTCAAATTTGCGGAAAGATAAACAAATAATTTAAATAAATAAAAGATGAGAATACGTTTCTAATAGGTTCACTTTAGTGAAAATCGGTAAATTTTAAAACCGGAACCTATCATTAAATATATTCATCATAACAAAGGTGTCTTAAAGAAAAAGGTTCATAACAACAAGGAAATAATATTTACATAAGAAGTGTCTAAAACGGGAGACATATCTCCCGTATAAATACGGAAATAAAAGAGTGTATAATATAATACAATCCTAAGAACCGAATATAGGTCCAAGGTAATACTTCACTCGCTAGCTCGTCAATGTACCCAAGTATGCATCACAAACCTGCCAACCGCATTAAATGTAAACACGGAAGCCACAGTCAGTGGGGAGTAACTCCGAGTTCTCCCAGCCACGAAATGTCGAGTTTAATAAAACATGCATAACATAAAAGAGATGTATATGGAAAATACAAAGCCTTAACATATACGATATGCTTTTCATGTTATGAAACAAATAACTAACATATAACCTAGCATATGAAGGCTAAGCTACTCATGCAAACTATCATATGAATCGGTTAACAACCTATACCACGAGGTAGGGAAGCTAGTATCTTAGCTCAGAGGTTACATTTAAAACATGGCCATAATACAACTCAACCCTAATCATACAAACTATCATGTGAATCAGTTAACAACCGGTAATCCAAACTCTATCAACCTTAGCCGGCTTGCATCTCACCTTCTAAGATTCATAGAATCATCAAACTGAAAGACCAATACTCTAGAACAGCAAGTTTGAGCACAGTCAATAGTCGACTTCTTTCTGTAACTGAGGTCGTTACCACAAGGTAGGAAAACATCCTAGTCCTATACTGAGTCAGCCCTAGAACAACAGCTAGCCATTCCCTGTTCTTTTTCAGACCAAGAGTAAACTGAGAACTCTACTAGGGCGACCCCCTAAGCGAGTTTGGCTTAGTTGTAACTTAAGCTGGCTCCATTCCCAAAGTGGAAGCAATTAGGCAGCCATGCCCCAGCTTGGATATAAACCCACCAAGCCGGGAACACAAAAGCTATCAAGCAGTGAACATATACTCGTTAAAGATAGTAAGGCCTATCAATGTCATGGTCCAAGGTGCTCATTTAGAATTAGAATGGTCAAGACGCCATATAATCATAATTCGCTATGAGTACTTAGTCAACACGACATATATCATACAATTAAACAGTCACGGGAAAAACTTCCTATCATGTGACTAATTGCATATAAATCATATTCAAATATCATATCGCCTCATATCTACTAAGGCTCATTCATTCGTTCATTAAATAAAACCTTACCTGAAGACAAATCCCCGACCCGAGTCCCGCGACGGGTCATCAGTCAAAACGGGGCTGACTAGATCATAGTTTGACCAAACCCGTTTGGTCAAACCGGCTAAAAACAGAGTCTTAGCCATTTAGGCTTGAACATAAGAACATCATATTCATTTCATGCTATTTTATTCTAATTTCTAACATGTGAATTATTAATTCTTACGAAACCCGCTTGACTTAAAGGATATCAAATTAAACTACAATCTCATGCGATAATTTCTAACATGTAAAAAATAATAATATTATGAAAACCGTTTAATTAAATAATTTACTTATTAAAATTTCCCACTTGCTAAATATTACAAAACATGATATAATAATAACACTAAATTCAAAAACTGTCACAAGCCCATATGAGGGCTCACGGGTCAGCCAAGACCGGACCGGGCCGAGACTGAACCGGGTCTGAACCGGGCCCACGGGCTGGTTTGGGCCTGTTTTTGGTCAACATTTCTAAAATCGTTTCTTAATATTTCCCGCATGCTTAACATATTTAAAACTCGTCAAAACAACAACAAAACAATTAAGTATCGACACAAGCCCAAAGGCCAAATAACGGGCCAACCTAGATCGGGCCTGGACCGGGCCTGGACCGGCCTGAACCGGCCTGAACCGGCCACCATACACGGCCACCACCAACAAATCCCAAATTTATTTCTAACATGTTTTAATTAACAACCATCCATTTTAACAACCAATTCATCCATCATTCATACCAAAAATCATGATTATGAACAAATCATCCAACATGTCAAAAACCATAAATAAGTTATAAACTCATAAAACTTAATAATAATAACAACCTAGCATGTTACTACCTAAAACCGTAAATAACAATAACAAAAGTAAAAGTATGTAACATTAATTCGTCGAGTAACTCGATAATTGCACTGAAACTATCCAGAAAGACAACTAAACAATGACAATTTGAACTAAGGTTGAGACACTTTGCAAATACTCTGTTTCTGTTTGAATTGATTGATAAAGAACAAGGATAGAACCTTAACCAAAGCACAAAGCCAATGATTGAGGGTTGAACCTTGATCCCAGCACACTGCTAAGGACCCAAGCTCACTTCCAAGCACAAAGCAAATGAAGTTGTCTCAAGCACACAGCCAAGAGATTGCAACAGAAACAAGGTTTCAGTTTTATATTTTACTTCAAATCTGCCTTTCATTCATTAGGAAAAGGCCTTATATAGGCAAGGAGATTACATCCTATTCGTTCATTACATCCTAAGGCCACAATGGGTTTGCAAAAGAAACAGAAATAACAGCTACATTGTTCAGCATAAAGCAATAAAGTAGAAAAGTAGTTCTAATAGGACAATCTGCCTTAATGGGTTTGTTGGGGTTGAAACTGGTGGAGGGGTGGACTTCTGAGCTTGATTCTTTAGCTCAACTGAAGTGGGATGGATGCCAAAGGTCCCTCTAAAAGGCCCTCGAGTTTGTTTGATCATAAAAGGAAAGTTTGATAGTGACATGTTAACTACTGCAAAAAGGCTGAAATCTGGACAGTCTGAAGTTGTCCCTAAGCTAACTCTTTGTGTGTTTGTTTCTTGGAAGAGAAGTCCTGGGGAAAGTTGTAGATGACCTTCCCAAGACATAGGTTTGAGGGTTGGTTAGGCTAGTTTGATTGTGTGAGGCCCCATGGACCCTGTTTAGAGAGGCAGTGATAGGCTGTTTTTTGGCTGAGGGCTGTTTTGTTGTGTTGGGTTTGTTGGGCTGTTGGTTGTGCTTTGTTGTGGCTTAGCCTTGGGAAGTAGATGGCTAGACTTTGTTCTGGTTGTGGGGGTGTTGTCTTAGCAGGTTTGAAGTGGTTGTGGCTTGGACTGAATAGGACATTGTCATAACTGGTCATGGTGTTGTCTGAAAGGATGTTCTTGTCTTGATGTTGAGTCTTGTCTTGAGCTCGTGTCTTGCCTTGATCACATACTCCTGTTGCAACCTTCTTTTCTTGAAAAGGATTTGCCCTCAAATCTTCCTCACCTTCATCATCTGATTCACCATGGTAAGGGCTCATGCCTCCAACATTGAAAGTACCATGTACCCCATAGCTTCCTGGTAGATCCACCTTGTAAGCATTTGTGCCTATCTTCTCCAATATCCCAAATGGTCCATCAGCTCTTGGCATGAGCTTGTTTCGCCTCTTGTCTGGAAATCTCTCTTTTCTTAAATGCAACCATACAAGATCCCCTGCCTTGAACTCCCTTGCTTTCTTAGGTCCCTTGGACCTAGCCTTGTACAATTCATTGAACCTTTCAATCTGCTTCTTGACTTGCTCATGAATCTGTATCATTTGCTCAACTCTTTTCTTTGCATCATAGCTTGCCTTGTTTCCTTTGACTGGTGCTAGGTCTATAGGCATGAGAGGATTAGTGCCATAAACTGTTTCAAAAGGACTTTTACCTGTGCTGCTGGAGGGAGCTCTGTTGAAGGCAAACTCAGCTTGTGCTAGTCTGAGGTCCCAATCTTTCAATGACTTAGAAACAATGCTCCTTAAGATCTTTCCTAGTGTCCTGTTAGTGACTTCACTGTTAGTGACTTCTGTCTGCCCATCAGTTTGGGGATGGTGAGAAGTACTAAACAATAACCTGGTCTTCAATAGCTTCCACAAGGTTCTCCAGAAGTGGCTCATGAACTTTGTGTCTCTATCTGAGACAATGCTTCTAGGGACCCCATGTAACTTGACAACCTCCTTAAAGTATAGTTCAGCTACCCCCAAGGCATCCTCAGTCTTCTTACAAGCAATGAAATGTGCCATCTTACTGAATCTATCTACAACCACCATGATTGAGTCTTTTCCCCTTTGAGTTCTAGGTAAGGCTACAATGAAGTCCATACTGAGGTCTTCCCATGGCTTGTTTGGCACTGGAAGTGGTGTGTAAGGGCCTGCTTGAAAATGTGCCTTGGCTAGTTGACACGACCTGCATCTCTTGAGGGCATCTTGCACATCACTGAGCATCTTAGGCCAATAGAACTGATCTTGTAATATGTCATAGGTCTTCTGTACCCCAAAGTGACCAGCAAGGCCATTGGAGTGAACCTCTTTGACCAGTAGTCCCCTATAAGGTCCCTTAGGCACACACAGTTTGTTTCCATAGAATAAGTATCCTTCTTGAGCTGTGTATTTGCTCCCTTTCTTGACTTGCCCTTCTTGATATACCTCCCATTCATGCTTGAAGTCTGGATCTTCTTGATAGAGCTCTTTCATAAATTCAAACCCCAACACCCTTTGCTCCATGAAGGTCAACATTACAGACCTTCTAGACAATGCATCAGCTACAACATTGTTCTTACCTTCTATATACTTGCTGGAGAATGAGAAGGATTGCAAGAACTCTACCCATTTGGCCTGCCTGGGGTTGAGTTTTTGTTGTCCATTAATGTATTTGAGAGCCTCATAATCAGAATGAAGCACAAAAGGCTTAGGCTTCAAGTAGTGTCCCCAATGATTCAATGCCCTCACAATGGCATAGAATTCCTTGTCATATGTGGAATAGTTAAGCTTGGCCCCATTTAGCTTCTCACTAAAGTAGGCCACAGGTTTCTTTTCTTGAGTAAGCACAGCTCCTATGCCAAGGCCACTGGCATCACACTCTACCTCAAAGAGTTTGTTAAAATCTGGTAGAACCAATATTGGAGACTTACACAATAGCTCTTTGATCAGATTGAAGGACCTTTCAGCCTTCTCATTCCACTTGAACTCTCCATTCTTCATGCACTCAGTAATAGGGGCCATGATTGAACTAAAACCTTGTATGAACCTCCTATAGAAAGATGCCAACCCATGGAAACTTCTAACATCAGTAACAGTTTGAGGAATGGGCCATTCCTTGATTGCTTGCACCTTCTCAGGATCAACTGCTACTCCTTTCTTAGAGATGATGAACCCAAGGAAGTAAACCTCAGGCTGCATGAATGTGCACTTTTCTAGCTTGCCATACAACTTGTTCTCTCTTAGGACCTCAAACAACAACTTCAGATGTTGCAAATGTTCTCCCTTAGTTGAACTGTAAATAAGAATGTCATCAAAGTAAACCACTACACATTTGCCTAAGTAAGGCCTCAGGACTTCTGTCATCAACCTCATGAAGGTGCTATGGGCATTAGACAACCCAAAAGGCATCACCAACCATTCATAGAGCCCATGTTTAGTCTTGAAAGCTGTCTTCCATTCATCCCCTGCTCTTATACTCACTTGGTGGTAGCCCTGCCTTAGATCAATCTTAGTGAACACTTGAGCCCCACTTAGCTCATCCAGAATATCATTAAGTCTAGGTATGGGAAACCTATACTTGATGGTAATGTTGTTGATGGCCCTACTATCAATGCACATACGCCAAGTCCCATCCTTCTTTGGCACAAGCAAGGCTGGTACAGCACAAGGACTGAGGGACTCTCTGACATAGCCCTTGTTGAGTAGTTCACCTACTTGAAGTTGGAGCTCTTGTGTAGCCTTAGGGTCACTCCTGTAAGCTGGCTTGTTGGGTAAGATAGCTCCAGGTACTAGGTCAATGTGGTGCTCTATTCCTCTAAGTGGTGGTAGTCCACTAGGAAGCTCAGTAGGGAAGACATCACCATAACTTTCTAGGATAGCTTTGACCTCTTCAGGGATATCAATGATACTCATCCCAGTCTCCTTGGCAAGCAATATGTATACGGGTTGTAGCTCACTTAGCTCTTGTGCTATTTCTGACTCACTTATCAACATGACTTCCTTGGAAGCCTCACTCATGGGGTTT
This sequence comes from Heliosperma pusillum, assembly GCA_022085475.1. NCBI lineage: Eukaryota > Viridiplantae > Streptophyta > Magnoliopsida > Caryophyllales > Caryophyllaceae > Heliosperma > Heliosperma pusillum. The sequence goes on along the minus strand of JAIUZE010002653.1, from coordinate 61,160 downwards.
GGGTTGATCTTTAAAGCAGGTGGTAAAGGTGCCAGGGTGATTTTCTTCTTTCCATACTTAAAGGTGTAGGTGTTGTCCCTCCCATGGTGTATGGCATCCCTATCAAACTCCCATGGTCTCCCAAGAAGAAGGTGACATGCATCCATAGGTAGAACATCACAAAGACTCTCATCCACATACCCTTTACCAATTGAGAAAGGTACAACACATTGTTTATCCACCTTGATCTCAGCCCCTTTGTTTAGCCATCTGAGTTTGTAAGGTAGGGGGTGGTCCTTGGTGGGTAGAGCTAGCTTGTCTATCAGTATTTTGGAGGCCACATTAGTGCAGCTTCCACCATCAATAATGAGGTTACATACTCTACCTTTGATGGTACATCTGGTCCTAAAGATCTGGTGTCTCTGGTCCTCTTCCAAAGGTTGGGGTTGAGTATGCATTACCCTCCATGTTACCAAACTTAACCCTGCATCAGGCTCTATCAACTCCTCACTAGCCTCTACCTCAGGCTCTTCCATCTCTTCATCACAGACCAACACTTCATCATCTCCCCAATGGATTACTTCTAGGGTACTCAGAGCCCTTTTAGATGGACATTCTCTAGCAAAATGTCCATACCCTTGACATTGAAAGCACTTTTTGAGAGGGGTAGTCTTCCTTTGGCCTGCCTCAACAGCCTTGCCTTTATCAAGGTTGAAAGGGGTCTTAGTAGGAACCACAGGTTCTCCTATCTTGACTCCTACAAAAGGCTTGAAGGTGGGGGTTCTGGAAGGTGTCTTAGAAGCACTGGCCTTTCCCTTTCCCAACTTTTCTACCCTTAAAGACAAGTTGACAGCTTCTTCAAAGGAGTATATATTTTGTAGCCTGACTTTACTAGCTATCCTTTCATCCAACCCCTCTAAGAACCTTGCTATCTTTTGTTCAGATTTCTCAACAACCTCACATTGCAAAGTGAGTTGTTCAAAGTCTCTTAGGTAGGACTCTAAAGGTCTTTGGTCTTGCTTTAGGTGAGTAAGCTTAATGAACATGTCTTGAGTGTAGTCCCTAGAGACAAACTTAGCTCTCATTTTCTTTTTCAGTTTGAGCCATGACTTTACAGGTTCTTTCCCTTCCCTAACCCTCAAGGTTTTCATGTTTTCATACCACAGTGAGGCATAGCCTTTTAGTTTCATGATAGCAACCTTAAAAGCCTTTCTATCAGTGTATCCTTTAAACTCAAAGACTCTTTCTACAGACCTTAGCCAATCTAAGAAATCATCAGGGTTCAAGCTACCTAGAAAGTCAGGAATCTCTACCTTGATATCTTTGTCTTGGTGTCTGAGAAGACTGTGATCTGAGCCATCTGAATCTGACATTTCAAACTGATCTACAGGTTGTCTCCTCCTTACTCCACCTTGTGGGAAAGGTGCTCCTCTTCCTCGACCTCTGCCTCCCCTTGTATCATTGTTCTGTTGGCCCTCAAGGAGTTCATTGACAGATCTAGAGACCTCCATTACAGTTCTGACAAGACCTTGAACTGTGTTTTCAAGACCTGTGATTCTCTCTTCACTCATGGTTGTATTTTGTGTTTTTAATGTAGTTAGGTAGATGAACTCACAAACCAAAGCTCTGATAACCAATTTGCACTGAAACTATTCAGAAAAGACAACTAAACAATGACAAATTGAGCTAAGGATTAAGACACTTGCAAGTACTCTGTTTCTGTTTGAATTGATTGATAAAGAACAAGGATAGGACCTTAACCAAAGCACAAAGCCAATGGTTGAGGGTTGAACCTTGATCCCAGCACACAGCTAAGGACCCAAGCTCACTTCCAAGCACAAAGCAAAGGAAGTTGTCTCAAGCACACAGCCAAGAGATTGCAACAGAAACAAGGTTTCAGTTTTATATTTTACTTCAAATCTGCTTTGCATTTCATTAGGTAAAGGCCTTATATAGGCAAGGAGATTACATCCTATTCGTTCATTACATCCTAAGGCCACAATGGGTTTGCAAAAGAAACAGAAATAACAGCTACATTGTTCAGCATAAAGCAATAAAGTAGAAAAGTAGTTCTAATAGGACAATCTGCCTTAATTGGTTTGTTGGGGTTGAAACTGGTGGAGGGGTGGACTTCTGAGCTTGATTCTTGAGCTCAACTGAAGTGGGATGGATGCCAAAGGTCCTGCTAAAAGGCCCTCGCGCTTGTTTGATCATAAAAGGAAAGTTTGATAGTGACATGTTAACTACTGCAAAAGGCTGAAATCTGGACAGTCTGAAGTTGTCCCTAAGCTAACTCTTTGTGTGTTTGTTTCTTGGAAGGGAAGTCCTGGGGAAAGTTGTAGAGGACCTTCCCAAGACATAGGTTTGAGGGTTGGTTAGGCTTGGTTGATTGTGTGAGGCCCCCATGGACCCTGTTTAGGAAGGCTGTGATAGGCTGTTTTTGGCTGAGGGCTGTTTTTGTTGTGTTGGGTTTGTTGGGCTGTTGGCTGTGTCTTGTTGTGGCTTAGTCTTGGGAAGTGGATGGCTAGGCTTTGTTCTGGTTGTGGGGGTGTTGTCTTAGCAGGCTTGAAGTGGTTGTGGCTTGGACTGAATAGGACATTGTCATAACTGGTCATGGTGTTGTCTGAAAGGATGTTGTTGTCTTGAATGGTGTTGTTGTCTGGATGTTGAGTCTTGTCTTGAGCTCGTGTCTTGTCTTGATCACATACTCCTGTTGCAACCTCCTTTTCTTGAAAAGGATTTGCCCTCAAATCTTCCTCACCTTCATCATCTGATTCACCATGGTAAGGGCTCAGGTCTCCAACATTGAAAGTACCATGTACCCCATAGCTTCCTGGTAGATCCACCTTGTAAGCATTTGTGCCTATCTTCTCCAATATCTCAAATGGTCCATCAGCTCTTGGCATGAGCTTGTTTCTCCTCTTGTCTGGAAATCTCTCTTTTCTTAAATGCAACCATACAAGATCCCCTGCCTTGAACTCCCTTGCTTTCTTAGGCCCCTTGGACCTAGCCTTGTACAATTCATTGGACCTTTCAATCTGCTTCTTGACTTGCTCATGAATCTGTATCATTTGCTCAACTCTTTTCTTTGCATCATAGCTTGCCTTGTTTCCTTTGACTGGTGCTAGGTCTGTAGGCATGAGAGGATTAGTGCCATAAACTGTTTCAAAAGGACTTTTACCTGTGTTGCTGGAGGGAGCTCTGTTGAAGGCAAATTCAGCTTGTGCTAGCTTGAGGTCCCAATCTTTCAATGACTTAGAAACAATGCTCCTTAAGATCTTCCCTAGTGTTCTGTTAGTGACTTCTGTCTGCCCATCAGTTTGGGGATGGTGAGAAGTACTAAACAATAACCTGGTCTTCAATAGCTTCCACAAGGTTCTCCAGACGTGGCTCATGAACTTTGTGTCTCTATCTGAGACAATGCTTCTAGGGACCCCATGTAACTTGACAACCTCCCTAAAGTATAGTTCAGCTACCCCCAATGCATCCTCAGTCTTCTTACAAGCAATGAAATGTGCCATCTTGCTGAATCTATCTACAACCACCATGATTGAATCCTTTCCCCTTTGAGTTCTAGGTAAGGCTACAATAAAGTCCATACTGAGGTCTTCCCATGGCTTGTTGGGCACTGGAAGTGGTGTGTAAGGGCCTGCTTGAAAGTGTGCCTTGGCTAGTTGACAAGATCTGCATCTCTTGAGGGCATCTTGCACATCACTGAGCATCTTAGGCCAATAGAACGGATCTTGTAAGATGTCATAGGTCTTCTGTACCCCAAAGTGACCAGCAAGGCCATTGGAGTGAACCTCTTTGACCAGTAGTCCCCTATAAGGTCCCTTAGGCACACACAGTTTGTTCCCATAGAATAAGTATCCTTCCTGAGCTGTGTATTTGCTCCCTTTCTTGACTTTCCCTTCTTGATATACCTCTCATTCATGCTTGAAGTCTGGGTCTTCTTGATAGAGCTCTTTCATAAATTCAAACCTTAACACCCTTTGCTCCATGAAGGTCAACATTACAGACCTTCTAGACAATGCATCAGCTACAACATTGTTCTTACCCTCTATATACTTGCTGGAGAATGAGAAGGATTGCAAGAACTCTACCCATTTGGCATGCCTGGGGTTGAGTTTGTGCTGTCCATTGATGTATTTGAGAGCCTCATGATCAGAATGAAGCACAAAAGGCTTAGGCTTCAAGTAGTGTCCCCAATGATTCAATGCCCTCACAATGGCATAAAATTCCTTGTCATATGTGGAATAGTTAAGCTTGGCCCCATTTAGCTTCTCACTGAAGTATGCCACAGGTTTCTTTTCTTGAGTAAGCACAGCTCCTATGCCAAGGCCACTGGCATCACACTCTACCTCAAAGAGTTTGTTAAAATCTGGTAGAACCAATATTGGAGATTTACACAATAGCTCTTTGATCAGATTGAAGGACCTTTCAGCCTTCTCATTCCACTTGAACTCTCCCTTCTTCATGCACTCAGTAATACGGGCCATGATTGAACTAAACCCTTGTATGAACCTCCTATAGAAAGATGCCAACCCATGGAAACTTCTAACATCAGTAACAGTTTGAGGAATGGGCCATTCCTTGATTGCTTGCACCTTCTCAGGATCAACTGCTACTCCTTTCTTAGAGATGATGAACCCAAGGAAGTAAACCTCAGGCTGCATGAATGTGCACTTTTCTAGCTTGCCATACAACTTGTTCTCTCTTAGGACCTCAAACAACAACTTCAGATGTTGCAAATGTTCTCCCTTAGTTGAACTGTAAATAAGAATGTCATCAAAGTAAACCACTACACATTTGCCTAAGTAAGGCCTCAGGACTTCTGTCATCAACCTCATGAAGGTGCTAGGGGCATTAGACAACCCAAAAGGCATCACCAGCCATTCATAGAGCCCATGTTTAGTCTTGAAAGCTGTCTTCCATTCATCCCCTGCTCTTATCCTCACTTGGTGGTAGCCCTGCCTCAGATCAATCTTAGTGAACACTTGAGCCCCCCTTAGCTCATCCAGAATATCATTAAGTCTAGGTATGGGAAACCTATACTTGATGGTAATGTTGTTGATGGCCCTACTATCAATGCACATACGCCAAGTCCCATCCTTCTTTGGCACAAGCAAGGCTGGTACAGCACAAGGACTGAGGGACTCTCTGACATAGCCCTTGTTGAGTAGTTCACCTACTTGAAGTTGGAGTTCTTGTGTAGCCTTAGGGTCACTCCTGTAAGCTGGCTTGTTGGGTAAGATAGCTCCAGGTACTAGGTCAATGTGGTGCTTTATTCCTCTAAGTGGTGGCAGTCCACTAGGGAGCTCAGTAGGAAAGACATCACCATAGCTTTCTAGGATAGACTTGACCTCTTCAGGGATATCAATGATGCTCATCCCAGTCTCTTTGGCAAGTAATATGTACACAGGTTGTAACTCACTTAGCTCTTGTGCTAGTTCTGATTCACTTATCAGCATGACTTCCTTGGAAGCCTCACTCATGGGGTTTGGGTTGATCTTTAAAGCAGGTGGTAAAGGTGCCAGAGTGATTTTCTTCTTCCCATACTTAAAAGTACAGGTGTTGTCCCTCCCATGGTGTATGGGATCCCTATCAAACTCCCATGGCCTTCCAAGCAAAAGGTGACATGCATCCATAGGTAGAACATCACAAAGACTCTCATCCACATACCCTTTACCAATTGAGAAAGGTATAACACATTGTTTATCCACCTTGATCTCAGCCCCTTTGATTAGCCATCTGAGTTTGTAAGGTAGGGGGTGGTCTTTGGTGGGTAGAGCTAGCTTGTCTATCAGTGTTTTGGAGGCCACATTAGTGCAGCTTCCCCCATCAATAATGAGGTTACATACTCTACCCTTGATGGTACATCTGGTCCTAAAGATCTTGTGTCTTTGGTCCTCTTCCAAAGGTTGTGGTTGAGTATGCACTACCCTCCATGTTACCAAACTTAACCCTGCATCAGGCTCTATCAATTCCTCACTAGCCTCTACCTCAGGCTCTTCCATTTCTTCATCACAGACCAACACTTCATCATCTCCCCAATGGATTACTTCTAGGGTACTCAGAGCCCTTTTAGATGGACATTCTCTAGCACAATGTCCATACCCTTGACATTGAAAGCACTTTTTGAGAGGGGTAGTCTTCCTTTGGCCTGCCTCAACAGCCTTGCCTTTATCAAGGTTGAAAGGAGTCTTAACAGGAACCACAGGTTCTCCTATCTTAACTCCTACAAAAGGCTTGAAGGTGGGGGTTCTGGAAGGTGTCGTAGAAGCACTGGCCTTCCCTTTTCCCAATTTTTCTACCCTTAAAGACAAGTTGACAGCTTCCTCAAAGGAGTATATGTTTTGTAGCCTGACTTTGCTAGCTATCCTTTCATCCAACCCTTCTAAGAACCTTGCTCTCTTTTGTTCAGATTTCTCAACAACCTCACATTGCAAAGTGAGTTGTTCAAAGTCTCTTAGGTAGGACTCTAAAGGTCTTTGGTCTTGCTTTAGGTGAGTAAGCTTAATGAACATATCTTGAGTGTAGTCCCTAGAGACAAACTTAGCTCTCATTTTCTTTTTCAGTTTGAGCCATGACTTTACAGGTTCTTTCCCTTCCCTAACCCTCAAGGTTTTCATGTTTTCATACCACAGTGAGGCATAGCCTTTTAGTTTCATGATAGCAACCTTAAAAGCCTTTCTATCAGTGTATCCTTTAAACTCAAAGACTCTTTCTACAGACCTTAGCCAATCTAAGAAATCATCAGGTTTCAAGCTACCTAGAAAGTCAGGAATCTCTACCTTGATATCTTTGTCTTGGTGTCTGAGAAGATTGTGATCTGAGCCATCTGAATCTGACATTTCAAACTGATCTACAGGTTGTCTCCTCCTTACTCCACCTTGTGGGAAAAGTGCTCCTCTTCCTCGACCTCTGCCTCCCCTTGTATCATTGTTCTGTTGGCCCTCAAGGAGTTCATTGACAGATCTAGAGACCTCCATTACAGTTCTGACAAGACCTTGAACTGTGTTTTCAAGACCTGTGATTCTCTCTTCACTCATGGTTGTATTTTTGTGTTTTTAATGTAGTTAGTTAGATGAACTCACAAACCAAAGCTCTGATAACCAATTTGCACTGAAACTATTCAGAAAGACAACTAAACAATGACAATTTGATTGAGGTTCAGACACTTTGCAAATACTCTGTTTCTGTTTGGACTGATTGACAAAGAACTAAGATAGGACCTTAACCAAAGCACAAAGCCAATGATTGAGGGTTGAACTTTGATCCCAGCACACAGCTAAGAACCCAAGCTCACTTCCAAGCACAAAGCAAAGGAAGTTGTCTCAAGCACACAGCCAAGAGATGCAACAGAAACAAGGTTTCAGTTTTATGTTTTACTTCAAATCTGATTTGTATTTCATTAGGTGAAGGCCTTATATAGGCAGTAAGGATACATCTCAGACGTTAGGATACATCTAGGGCCACAAATTCTTACAACATGAAACAAAATAACAGCTACAAACTTTCAGAATACTGACATAAAGTAGATAAAGCAGAAAAACAGTTTCTAAAGAGACAATCTTCCTTAATTGTTTTGATCAGGTGTGTCTTGGGTGAAGAGTGGACTTTCAAGTTTGGGTTTGTGAGCCAAACTGAAGTAGGAAGGCTCCCAAAGATGTGCTGAAGGTCTCTCACGCATTCCTTGTTCAAAAGAGGAAGGTTGACAGTGACATATTAACTACTGCACAAAAGGCTGAAATCTGGACAGTCTGAAGTTGTCCCTAAGCTAACTCTTTGTGTGTTTGTTTCTTGGAAGGGAAGTCCTGGGCAAAGTTGTAGAGGACCTTCCCAAGACATAGGTTTGAGGGTTGGTTAGGCTTGTTTGATTGTGTGAGGCCCCCATGGACCCTGTTTAGAAAGGCTGTGATAGGCTGTTTTTGGCTGAGGGCTGTTTTTGTTGTGTTGGGTTTGTTGGGCTGTTGGCTGTGCCTTGTTGTGGCTTAGTCTTGGGAAGTGGATGGCTAGGCTTTGTTCTGGTTGTGGGGGTGTTGTTTTAGCAGGCTTGAAGTGGTTGTGGCTTGGACTGAATAGGACATTGTCATAACTGGTCATGGTGTTGTCTGAAAGGATGTTGTTGTCTTGAATGGTGTTGATGTCTTGATGTTGAGTCTTGTCTTGAGTTTGTGTCTTGTCTTGAGCTCGTGTCTTGGCTTGGTCACATACTCCTGTTGCAACCTCCCTTTCTTGAAAAGGATTTGCCCTCAAATCTTCCTCACCTTCATCATCTGATTCACCATGGTAGGGGCTCAGGTCTCCAACATTGAAAGTACCATGTACACCATAGCTTCCTGGTAGATCCACCTTGTAAGCATTTGTGCCTATCTTCTCCAATATCTCAAATGGTCCATCAGCTCTTGGCATGAGCTTGTTTCTCCTCTTGTCTGGAAATCTCTCTTTTCTTAAATGCAACCATACAAGATCCCCTGCCTTGAATTCCTTTGCTTTCTTAGGCCCCTTGGACCTAGCCTTGTACAACTCATTGGACCTTTCAATCTGCTTCTTGACTTGCTCATGAATCTGTATCATTTGCTCAACTCTTTTCTTTGCATCATAGCTTGCCTTGTTTCCTTTGACTGGTGCTAGGTCTGTAGGCATGAGAGGATTAGTGCCATAAACTGTTTCAAAAGGACTTTTACCTGTGCTGCTGGAGGGAGCTCTGTTGAAGGCAAACTCAGCTTGTGCTAGCCTGAGGTCCCAATCTTTCAATGACTTAGAAACAATGCTCCTTAAGATCTTTCCTAGTGTCCTGTTAGTGACTTCTGTCTGCCCATCAGTTTGGGGATGGTGAGAAGTACTAAACAATAACCTGGTCTTCAAGTAGCTTCCACAAGGTTCTCCAGAAAGTGGCTCATGAACTTTGTGTCTCTATCTGAGACAATGCTTCTAGGGACCCCATGTAACTTGACAACCTCCCTAAAGTATAGTTCAGCTACCCCCAAGGCATCCTCAGTCTTCTTACAAGCAATGAAATGTGCCATCTTGCTGAACCTATCTACAACCACCATGATTGAATCCTTTCCCCTTTGAGTTCTAGGTAAGGCTACAATGAAGTCCATACTGAGGTCTTCCCATGGCTTGTTTGGCACTGGAAGTGGTGTGTAAGGACCTGCTTGAAAATGTGCCTTGGCTACTTGACAAGACCTGCATCTCTTGAGGGCATCTTGTACATCACTGAGCATCTTAGGCCAATAGAACTGATCTTGTAATATGTCATAGGTCTTCTGTACCCCAAAGTGACCAGCAAGGCCATTTGAGTGAACCTCTTTGACCAGTAGTCCCCTATAAGGTCCCTTAGGCACACACAGTTTGTTCCCATAGAATAAGTATCCTTCCTGAGCTGTGTATTTGCTCCCTTTCTTGACTTGCCCTTCTTGATATACCTCCCATTCATGCTTGAAGTCTGGGTCTTCTTGATAGAGCTCTTTCATAAATTCAAACCCCAACACCCTTTGCTCCATGAAGGTCAACATTACAGACCTTCTAGACAATGCATCAGCTACAACATTGTTCTTACCCTCTATATACTTGCTGGAGAATGAGAAGGATTGCAAGAACTCTACCCATTTGGCATGCCTGGGGTTGAGTTTGTGCTGTCCATTGATGTATTTGAGAGCCTCATGATCAGAATGAAGCACAAAAGGCTTAGGCTTCAAGTAGTGTCCCCAATGATTCAATGCCCTCACAATGGCATAGAATTCCTTGTCATATGTGGAATAGTTAAGCTTGGCCCCATTTAGCTTCTCACTGAAGTATGCCACAGGTTTCTTTTCTTGAGTAAGCACAGCTCCTATGCCAAGACCACTGGCATCACACTCTACCTCAAAGAGTTTGTTAAAATCTGGTAGAACCAATATTGGAGACTTACACAATAGCTCTTTGATCAGATTGAAGGACCTTTCAGCCTTCTCATTCCACTTGAACTCTCCCTTCTTCATGCACTCAGTAATAGGGGCCATGATTGAACTAAACCCTTGTATGAACCTCCTATAGAAAGATGCCAACCCATGGAAACTTCTAACATCAGTAACAGTTTGGGGAATGGGCCATTCCTTGATTGCTTGCACCTTCTCAGGATCAACTGCTACTCCTTTCTTAGAGATGATGAACCCAAGGAAGTAAACCTCAGGCTGCATGAAGGTGCACTTCTCTAGCTTGCCATACAACTTGTTTTCTCTTAGGACCTCAAACAACAACTTCAGATGTTGCAAATGTTCTCCCTTAGTTGAACTGTAAATAAGAATATCATCAAAGTAAACCACTACACATTTGCCTAAGTAAGGCCTTAGGACTTCTGTCATCAACCTCATGAAGGTGCTAGGGGCATTAGACAACCCAAAAGGCATCACCAACCATTCATAGAGCCCATGTTTAGTCTTGAAAGCTGTCTTCCATTCATCCCCTGCTCTTATCCTCACTTGGTGGTAGCCCTGCCTCAGATCAATCTTAGTGAACACTTGAGCCCCACTTAGCTCATCCAGAATATCATTAAGTCTAGGTATGGGAAACCTATACTTGATGGTAATGTTGTTGATGGCCCTACTATCAATACACATACGCCAAGTCCCATCCTTCTTTGGCACAAGCAAGGCTGGTACAGCACAAGGACTGAGGGACTCTCTGACATAGCCCTTGTTGAGTAGTTCACCTACTTGAAGTTGGAGCTCTTGTGTAGCCTTAGGGTCACTCCTGTAGGCTGGCTTGTTGGGTAAGATAGCTCCAGGCACTAGGTCAATGTGGTGCTCTATCCCTCTAAGTGGTGGCAGTCCACTAGGAAGCTCAGTAGGGAAGACATCACCATAACTTTCTAGGATAGATTTGACCTCTTCAGGGATATCAATGATACTCATCCCAGTCTCCTTGGCAAGCAATATGTATACAGGTTGTAGCTCACTTAGCTCTTGTGCTATTTCTGACTCACTTATCAACATGACTTCTTTGGAAGCCTCACTCATGGGGTTTGGGTTGATCTTTAAAGCAGGTGGTAAAGGTGCTAGGGTGATCTTCTTCTTCCCATACTTGAAGGTGTAGTGTTGTCTCTCCCATGGTGTATGGCATCCCTATCAAACTCCCATGGTCTCCCCAGCAGAAGGTGACATGCATCCATAGGTAGAACATCACAAAGACTCTCATCCACATACCCTTTACCAATTGAGAAAGGTACAACACATTGTTTATCCACCTTGATCTCAGCCCCTTTGTTTAGCCATCTGAGTTTGTAAGGTAGGGGGTGGTCCTTGGTGGGTAGAGCTAGCTTGTCTATCAGTGTTTTGGAGGCCACATTAGTGCAGCTTCCCCCATCAATAATGAGGTTACATACTCTACCCTTGATGGTACATCTGGTCCTAAAGATCTGGTGTCTTTGGTCCTCTTCCAAAGGTTGTGGTTGAGTATGCATTACTCTCCATGTTACCAAACTTAACCCTGCATCAGGCTCTATCAACTCCTCACTAGCCTCTACCTCAGGCTCTTCCATCTCTTCATCACAGACCAACACTTCATCATCTCCCCAATGGATTACTTCTAGGGTACTCAGAGCCCTTTTAGATGGACATTCTCTAGCAAAATGTCCATACCCTTGACATTGAAAGCACTTTTTGAGAGGGGTAGTCTTCCTTTGGCCTGCCTCAACAGCCTTGCCTTTATCAAGGTTGAAAGGGGTCTTAACAGGAACCACAGGTTCTCCTATCTTGACTCCTACAAAAGGCTTGAAGGTGGGGGTTCTGGAAGGTGTCTTAGAAGCACTGGCCTTTCCTTTTCCCAATTTTTCTACCCTTAAAGACAAGTTGACAGCTTCCTCAAAGGAGTATATGTTTTGTAGCCTGACTTTACTAGCTATCCTTTCATCCAACCCCTCTAAGAACCTTGCTATCTTTTGTTCAGATTTCTCAACAACCTCACATTGCAAAGTGAGTTGTTCAAAGTCTCTTAGGTAGGACTCTAAAGGTCTTTGGTCTTGCTTTAGGTGAGTAAGCTTAATGAACATGTCTTGAGTGTAGTCCCTAGAGACAAACTTAGCTCTCATTTTCTTTTTCAGTTTGAGCCATGACTTTACAGGTTCTTTCCCTTCCCTAACCCTCAAGGTTTTCATGTTTTCATACCACAGTGAGGCATAGCCTTTTAGTTTCATGATAGCAACCTTAAAAGCCTTTCTATCAGTGTATCCTTTAAACTCAAAGACTCTTTCTACAGACCTTAGCCAATCTAAGAAATCATCAGGGTTCAAGCTACCTAGAAAGTCAGGAATCTCTACCTTGATATCTTTGTCTTGGTGTCTGAGAAGACTGTGATCTGAGCCATCTGAATCTGACATTTCAAACTGATCTACAGGTTGTCTCCTCCTTCCTCCACCTTGTGGGAAAGGTGCTCCTCTTCCTCGACCTCTGCCTCCCCTTGTATCATTGTTCTGTTGGCCTTCAAGGAGTTCATTGACAGATCTAGAGACCTCCATTACAGTTCTGAGAAGACCTTGAACTGTGTTTTCAAGACCTGTGATTCTCTCTTCACTCATGGTTGTATTTTTGTGTTTTTTTAATGTAGTTAGGTAGATGAACTCACAAACCAAAGCTCTGATAACAAATTTGCACTAAAACTATTCAGAAAGACAACTAAACAATGACAATTTGATTGAGGTTCAGACACTTTGCTAATACTCTATTTCTGTTTGGACTGATTGACAAAGAACTAAGATAGGACCTTAACCAAAGCACAAAGCCAATGATTGAGGGTTGAACTTTGATCCCAGCACACAACTAAGGACCCAAGCTCACTTCCAAGCACAAAGCAAAGGAAGTTGTCTCAAGCACACAGCCAAGAGATGCAACAGAAACAAGGTTTCAGTTTTATGTTTTACTTCAAATCTGATTTGTATTTCATTAGGTGAAGGCCTTATATAGGCAGTAAGGATACATCTCAGACGTTAGGATACATCTAGGGCCACAAAGGCTTACAACATGAAACAAAATAACAGCTACAAACTTGCAGAATACTGACATAAAGTAGATAAAGCAGAAAAGCAGTTTCTAAAGAGACAATCTTCCTTAATTGTTTTGATCAGGTGTGTCTTGGGTGAAGAGTGGACTTTCAAGTTTGGATTTGTGAGCCAAACTGAAGTAGGAAGTCTCCCAAAGATGTGCTGAAGGTCCCTCACGCATTGCTTGTTCAAAAGAGGAAGGTTGACAGTGACATATTAACTACTGCACAAAAGGCTGAAATCTGGACAGTCTGAAGTTGTCCCTAAGCTAACTCTTTGTGTGTTTGTTTCTTGGAAGGGAATTCCTGGGGAAAGTTGTAGAGGACCTTCCCAAGACATAGGTTTGAGGGTTGGTTAGGCTTGTTTGATTGTGTGAGGCCCCATGGACCCTGTTTAGAAAGGCTGTGATAGGCTGTTTTTGGCTGAGGGCTATTTTTGTTGTGTTGGGTTTGTTGGGCTGTTGGCTGTGCCTTGTTGTGGCTTAGTCTTGGGAAGTGGATGGCTAGGCTTTGTTCTGGTTGTGGGGGTGTTGTTTTAGCAGGCTTGAAGTGGTTGTGGCTTGGACTGAATAGGACATTGTCATAACTGGTCATGGTGTTGTCTGAAAGGATGTTGTTGTCTTGAATGGTGTTGATGTCTTGATGTTGAGTCTTGTCTTGAGTTTGTGTCTTGCCTTGAGCTCGTGTCTTGGCTTGGTCACATACTCCTGTTGCACTTGTGCTTTGTACTCTAATTCCCTTGGCTACCTTCCCGTTCGTAAGGCTGGAATGTCGGAACGGAGAGGTATCCTACTGCTTAAATGCATGTGTTAGTGGGCATACGACGACGTTGTTGGGAGTTGAACGCTATGCGTTGATCGACCCGGCCGTCAAATGTTGTGTACTTGCGAGGTGGTGTTATTTGCATGTAGCGTACCGCTTGTTATGAGGCTTGAGCTCTTTTCCGTCTCTTTCGTGAATTGATCTACCGAATTTGGGGTACTCGGCGTTTTCTTTGTAAGACCGAGTCTTGGATGCGAAACGCTTTATCGCATGTCGAATCGGAAAATGTGATTTCGAGAATCTGGCCAGGTTTAGATTAGGAGCCGTTAATTATCGTTCTACCAGGAGGAAATTAGTCTACATACGCAAATGCTTTATCGTGTATGCGTTCCGGGAAATGCTTTATCCCGTGGATGCCTTTTAATCATACTTGCCATGTACACGGTGCTAGTGCGTTTCATTACCGTGAGATGTCGTCTTGTGTCGTTCTTGAATGCGTGATTTCATGATATTATTCATGGTCATTGCATGATTGGACACCGTCATTGTCTTGGTTCGTGAATGGATGATAATATGTTGGATTTACTGTGATCAATCGCATGACTTGACTTTTGTCTGTCGAGTCTCAATCTTATCAATCTTATAAACCGCTAACGGTGAGATGCAAGCCCTAGTGAGCGTATTCGGTTGCCTAAGAGTGTCTTTCCCGAGTCTTGAATAACATGATGGTTTCGGATTTGATTTCCATATGATCTTATCATTATATATTGGATTGCCTATCTATTCTTATTGTAACTCACATGATATCTATATATGCATGATCTTACTTTTGTATTTCCTTATATGTACGTTAAGGTGATATGGCTGGGAGAACCCGGAGTTACTCCCCACTGATTGTGGCGTTCATGTTTTTCATGAATGAACAGGTTGCTTGCGTGGATGGCTTTTTGCTTATGCTATTTTGGGTTCGGGTGTGAGCTAGCGGGCGTTGTCCCTGGATGAAACACCTCTAGACGTTGTTTAGCTAGTTGCTAATTACTTTGTCTTTTGTTAACACTTTCAGAGACTACGTCTCTTGTGGTATTTTTATTTAGTTTGTAATATTTTGACACTCCTCGTATTTTTCTATCTTGCATGTATAAAGGTTTTTAAAACTCCATATTTTCCGCTATATAATTCACATGCTTGTATGTTTTATATTTCCGCATTCGCGAGGGTTGTCACAGGAGTCATGGGTTTTGGTTTCTATTTAAGTGGGTACCGACCGATCTATATTTCAGTCGGTAAAGTAAAAGATAAGGTCGGTAACTCAGGGTTTTACCGACTGTTTTCATTAAGATACCGACGGATATACCATCGGTCGGTAATTTACCATCAGCTCTTATTTTAGCGACTGAAATCATTCGGTAATGCCTCATACCGCCTACTATACTTTTCGATCGGTCGATATTTTTCGGTCGGTATCAAGGCCGTTTCTTGTAGTGATGTACCCGGGTGTTATCCTTGTAGTTGTGGCCATGATAGGAACAATAATATATTTCCTGTAGCTTGGGTTGTTGTTGAGGTTGAAAATAGAGATAGTTGGTAGTGGTTCCTTCAACTTCTAATTACTGACATTGGTGTTGATGGAGGAGCCTGTTTCAATTTCATGTCTGATAGGTAGAAGGTCATTTTCCTCCTTTTATATCTTATTTATTTAAATCATTTGTTCATTTGTAGTTGACATGTAATCATTTAAGGGAGGATGTATTGAAATACTATCAATCTCTCTAGCCAATTGGAAAAGGTCATCTAGTGGATCATTTTCAACATATAAAATTGTGGCTTCAAATCATTTTCAGAGAGGATATAAATTGTTCTAAGTTGTTATGGAAGTTAACTTTATCAACCAACTCCATGTTCCTTGGTTTTATTACCTTATAAAAAAAACTCAATGTTCCTTCTTTTCAAGTCTTCATTTTCCGAAGCAGGTTTTTGATAATGTGCAATGATAAAGGACCTACTACTAATGGCACCTAGTAAGGCATTTTCCAAGTTCACCTTGGCCTTCATGAGTTGTTCAATTGCATCTTTTTGCCATTGTGTTTCATGTTCTTCGATCCATTTGAAATGCCCACAACATAGCCCCACGTTGTTGTTCGTGTAAAATTTACATCCTTCATACTTCTTCCCGTAATTGTCCGGATCAAGAGACTTACAAACTTTCATAGGAAAACCACACTTACGATTACCAGTAACTGAATTGTTAGTGATATTGATCACATGAATTTAAGTGCATTCGGATTTTCAACTCAAAATAGGTTTGAGCTCGTAATGGATATAATGTGAGTCGGAGAGTACAGAGGGTACGATCATATATAATCGTAATTATCGAGTTCATGTTTAAATTGGATAAGGTAATGATAAATATATTTATCATGCATAAAAGACATAAGTGTAAACGATGTATATTGCGTCCCTTATCGGGGTTATATATCCGAGGTTGATGTTTTATATGCGCACACTTGTTAATACATAAGGGAGTTACATTGTTATGTGATTGGGTGTCTTAAATGCAACCATGAAATCTTATTCATTTGTTTGGTCAGCCTCTGTATGCAGTATGTATATATAAAGTTGAGATGACATATGAATTCATGCATTGGAGTTTTCGGATTTTGGCTTTTAACAAACAAAACCAAAACTCTCTCTGTTTATAGTTCTTTGTTTTTGTCTTAAGACAAAGTATTAATCGCCTTATCCTATAGATATTTCAGGATACCCAAGGCTTATAGAGTCGAAATAATCTAAGGAATGTGTGTTCAACACGATTCGATTGGATTGATAAACACCGTCTTATATTTTTTTTTCATTTCAGTTTTTTATAGCCTTGTATTTTAAGTTTTCTTTGTAATATTTTTGTACCAAAATTACTACATTCTTAAAGTATTTTCTGCATTTGAAATGGAATAAATCAAATGACATGACATCCAAGTTTGAAAAGTAAATTTGAAGTGGTTATTTCCGTCGTTGGCAAAAGAAGATTCACTTCCTTCTCACCGCTTTAAAGGTAGTGTGCGTGTTAAGTACTCCAATGCCGGAGAACGTGGGTGATGAGACACTTGCGGAAATTCAGCGAAAGCGAAACAAGTGGGAGAATGATGACTACATATATCGTGGTCACATCTTGAACGGTATGTCCGACTCTCTTTTTGACATATATCAAAATGTAGAGTCTGATAGGGAATTATGGAATCAAGTTGAGTTTAAATATATGGATTAGGATGCTTCTAATAAGAAATTCCTTGTTGGAAATTTCATAAATTATAAAATTGTGGATTCTAGACCGATAATGGAACAATACAATGAATTGCTTCGAATTTTGTGGCAATTCGCTCAACATAAAATGGAGATGGATGAATCTATCTTGGTGTCTAGTATCATAGACAAGATGCCTCCTTCTTGGAAAGATTTTAAATACATGTTAAAACATAAGAAGGAAGATTTTAAATACAAAATGGTGTCAAGGGTAAAGGTAAAGATGTTATGGGATCCTCTTTCGTCAATATGACGGAAAAGGGAGAGGGTTCCAAGAACAAGTTTAAGGGAAAGAAACACCCCCTATAACAACACCAATGATGATGTGTCTAATAAGACACCGAAAGGTACTTGTTGGACTTGTGCAAAGATCGGACATTTCAAAGCAAATTGCAAGGTTGGGAAGCACAAAAAGAGAAAGATCGCAAGTGTTAACCAAGGAGGACAAGGGTCAAAAGACCAAGGTCCACCCACTAATCAAGGTCATATTTTAGACATCGATTTTAATTCGGTTTTGAATTATGTGCCACTAATTTCTAAAGCATTTTATGTGCAAGATGATGTAGTGGCTTAGTGGATAGACTTGTGTACAACAAATCGTGTTTTGCAAAGATCGTCATTGGTTCAAGGACTATAAATCGGTGAAGGATGGATCCATTCCTTATATGGGCAACGAGTCTACTGCATCTATTGTTTGTCGTGGCACGTTGGTGTTGGAATTTAGTTCTGGAAATGTTGTAACTTTAATTAATGTTTTACATGTACTCGGAGTTAGAAAGAACCTTGTATCCGGAAGTTGTTTATGCAAACTTGATTATAAACAAGTGTATGAATCTAATAAGTATGTTTTATCTAAACATGGTGTGTTTATTGGATTGGGTATTATTGTAATTGGATGTTTATATTGAATGTGGTTTCTAATGAAAATTCTGTTTTTATTGCTTCCTCTATGAATGATACTTCATATCTTTGGCATGTGAGACTAGGATATGTACATTATAAGAGATTGGAAACTATGTCAAAAGATGGTCTAATTCCAACATTAGACATGAACATTAATAATTGTAATACTTGTATGTTGACAAAAATCACAAGGCAGTCATTTGGTAATGTGTGTGGATCTCACACGTGCTTGAACTTATAAATAGTGATTTGTGTGATTTTCACGGGTCTCCATCTATGGGTGGTAAAAAGTATGTAGTAAGTTTTATTGATGACTATAGTCGGTTTTGTTACATATCTTTACTACAAACGAAAGATGAGGCTATTGATAAGTTTAAGGTATTTAAAAATGAAGTAGAATTGCAACAATCGGCTTCGATTAAAAGGTTGCGCACCAATAGAGGTGGTGATGAGTATTATGATCCATCATATTTTGAGTCTTGTGGTGTCATTCATGAAGTTACTCCTCCCTACACACCACAATTAAATGGTGTGTCGGAGAGGAAAAATAGAGTCCTAAAATAAATGGTTAATTCCATGTTGTCTTACTCGGGTTTGAGTGACGGATTTTGGGGTGAAACCATGTTGACGATTTGCTATTTATTAAATAGGATTCCAAACAAAAGGAATAATGACACTCCATATGAACTTTGGTACAAAAAGAAACCAAGCTTGAATTATCTTCGAGTTTGGGGTTGTCGGACAGTTGTAAGACTACCTGATCCAAGATTAAAACCTTGGGGGAAAGGGGTATCGATTGCATATTCATTGGATATGCTGCGCATTCAAAGGCTTATAGGTTCTATGTAATTGAACCTAACTACTCTATTGCAGTTCACACCGTAATTGAGTCAACGGATGTGATATTTGATGAGAGTCGTTTCTCATTAATGCCGAAGCCAAAGGATCTTGTACCTAGCTCTAGTGGAGCTATTAAGGGAAGTGACAATGTCACAACTCACGAAGTAACACCCCAAATTCGTAAGAGTAAGACAGCAAGAATTGCTAAATCCTTTGGTCCTAATTTTCATACCTACTTGGTTGAAGGTTCAAGGGATGGATGTAAAAGCTTTTATCCATATTGTTTTCACATTGATGAGGACCCTAAGACATTTGATGAGGCTATGAAGTCTCATGACTCTTCCTTTTGGAAAGAGGCGGTGAATGATGAAATGGATTCCATAATGGGTAATAACACTTGGGTGCTTGTGGATCTAACTCGTGTTTGTAAACCATTAGGTTGCAAGTGGATCTTCAAAAAGAAGATGAAATTTGATGTATCTATCGACAAGTTTAAAGCTATATTGGTTATCCAAGGCTTTAGACAAAGAGAAGGGATTGATTATTTCGATGCGCATGCTCCCGTAGCTCGCATTACTACTATTAGACTATTGATTGCTGATCCATCAAATGGATGTTAAGACGACATTCTTAAATGGTGAGCTTAAACAGGAGGTGTATATGAAACAACCGGAAGGATTTATTATGCCCGGAAATGAGCATAAGGTTTGTAAATTGATAAAATTAGTGTATGGACTTAAACAAGCTCCAAAACAATGGCATCACAACTTTGATGACGTTGTTCTATCGAATGGGTATAGACTAAATCAGTCGAATAAATATTTGTATAACAAATTTGATGACAACGGTAATGGTGTTATCATTTGTTTATATGTTGATGACATGTTGATCTTTGTGTTGGAGCTAGTGTGCTCAATAGTTAGTGTGATAACATGAATAAATCTCTTACAGGTTCACAGGGTATACTTAGTATTCTTATCAGTTGATTAACGTTTATCGATAACGGTTGACTTGCTAGGAGGTTAACGTTATTGTCATTTTAATGGCGGTGATCAACTGGTCCCTAAAAGTCACACCTAAAAGATGTGTCTGAGAGATGTGATTATATGAACAATATAATCATATTGATGCCTTATTATATGACTAAAAGGTTAGTCGATGTATATGACTAAAAGGTTAGTCAATGTAATGATGATACGATTATTTAATAACGATTAAATAATATTAGCTGAGACGAATTAAATGTAATTCGTAATTGAATATAAACCGTTATATTTAATCAATGTATATAATATAAACTTAAACGAATTAAAATGTTAATTCGTAATTAAACATAATATGTTATATTTAATTACCAAATTATAAATATACGGATATTTATAGTTGACGTATATATTATATTACATGCTAGTATAACCGAAAAAGGAAGGAGAAAATAGTCTTTTTATACTCCTAATTTTCGGCCAATAAGAAAAATAATAAGATAAAATATCTCCTATTATTCTTTTATGGTAACTAGGTCAAAAACCCTAACAACAAGAGTAGTAAAAAGAGGAGAGGCTCCTCCTTCTACCACTTGAGGGATCCGGCCGTATAGAGCAAAGAAGAACAAGAAAAATTCAGATTTTTCTCTCTAATTCTCTCTTTCAATCATCATCACACAAAAAAAAAATTAGCAGTAACTTTTCTCTAAAATTCTAGCACAAGCAAGGCATATCTTGGAGCATCTTGGGTGCAACAATTAGGAGAATATCGATTTCGATATTGTTCATAGGCCAAATTTGCTAGGACCAAAGGTTAATTCTAAATTCCTATAATTTTATATTATGCAATTCATTTATGACTCGTAATTCATATACTATAGTTTCGTTATAATCCGTAAAATTAATAACGAAATATACCGATATTTCCTACAAGTGGTATCAGAGCCAAGGGCTACGAAATTATTTTATATGTTTTCATAATGGATGAAATATAAGATTAGAATCATTATTTTTTGTTTTTTTTTATTTATGCCGAGAAAAAAAAAATTTTTTGTACTATACTGTTCATCCGTATAAAAAAAATGTTTTTGGTACTGTTCATCCGTGAAAAAGAAAAAAAAAATTTGCCTTATTTTTCCATTTTGATTCATTATAATTGTTGTTTTAAATAGTTAAGACGATAACATGATGAATTTGTAGTTGTTTTGATTTAATGAGGATTAAATTAAAATGTAAATGGAATTCGATTTGAATGTTCATCGCTATATATTTTTTGGTATTCATTGATTTAGATATTCATTTTAAATTGTTAAATTGAATCATCTAGTTTGTATCGATGTTTAATAATGATTAGATGTTGATAATTTGTACCGATCTTGAAAATATTAGTAACATCAAATTAATTTTTTTTAAAAAGAAAAAAAAAACTGTTTTTTTATTTTTAGGCCGAAAGTTTTTTTTGTTATTATTCATTATAATGATAATGTTTTGTTTATTGTTGTGAAGAAGGTCACAATAATTGGATACCCAATTATTTTAAAAAGGTTTAAAATAATGTTGTATTAATTCATGTTAAAGAATATGAATTAAAATTGGATTATGTTTGGTTGGGGTTATTGTGATTAATTAACGAATTGTCACATAATTTTGATCATTTTAAAAGGTGGTTTGGATAAATTACTCTTCATAATTAAAGAATTATGTCTTGAATGATTAATTTATAGTTGATGCATTTTATCTTGTTGAATGAATGGTTGAATGGTTTAATTTACGTATTTTTGCAATCGGTTGTAATTTGTATTACCTAGTGTGGCCTTAGTTGATCATGTTTTCGTAATGATGGAAACATGATCTTTGATGTAATTTTGAGATCTCGAATCTCCATTTTATTTTTCATTAAATTATGTTTTTAAATTAGAATGTAAATAGGTTTATATTTTGTAATTTATTAAATGTATTTTGAGAAGACTAAAGATGGAGATCGGATTGCTCACTCCCGCTACATGGACCAAGATGGAACATCAAGACAAGCTTCTCGGGTCCAAATGGGTTGGATTCCAAAGTTGTATTTTTGTTCATTTTGGTAGATAGGCCACACTAGGACTTTGTAATATTTTTAGGTATTTTTCCGTTCTTGTTGTTTTTCCATCACATGATAGTTAGTGCATCATATTCCGTCTAAACCAAACCACCTACTACTAAAATGCATGAAAATTGACTCATATAGTTTGAATGTTAGTTATCATGGACATAAAGATGTCACTCGAATTTAAGCCATCATTTTAGTTTATTCATTCTCGCATGCTAGATATTAGTTCACTTAAAATTGAATTAAAATAAAATTGATAGGATCTTCCTCTAAACCTAAAATTGAGACTAGTCTTTATAGGCCAAACTACTATGAATCCCTTCTTCGTCGGTAGGCATATAAGACCTTACTCTCCATATGACCCCTTCTACGTTGGGTAAGTACTGTGTATTGACCTATTTTATCTCAACATTATCGTCCGAAGAGTTTCTCGTGATTATGATGGACTAAAGATAGAATTTACAGAAATTTATCGACCAAGAATTCTAAAGGTAGAATTAGCCAAGAGGTTGGCTTATCAATTTACAGATAATTGAGTCTTGGGATCATTTATATAATTCTTGAAGGAGATCAATTGTATAAATGTTCGAGTCTCTGCATTAAAACAAATTTTGCACTAGACTTAAATTCAAATCGATGAGTATGCTTATTATATTTTTCTTCTTTTTCAGTGTAGAACTCGTTTACATTGATAATACTGCATATAACAAATGGCTGGAAATACCGATATCCCTATGCCAAGTGCCACGCTCGCGCGCGAATCCTGGCTTAAAGCTTTTATGGCCCACATGAATCAGTCCACGCGACTGAAGAATGACGGGTCCAACTTTGCGGACTGGGAGGCGGCATTACGGAATACTGCCATTGCTGACGGTAAGCTCAAGTACTTGACTGAGCCAATACCGCCAAACCCAGGCCCCAATGCGAGAGCTAACGAAGCACTTGAATATAGTGACTTTGTTATGGAAGCGGTTGAGATAAAGAACGTACTCATCTTTGCAATGGAAAGCAATTTGCAAAGACGCTTCATTGCCCAAGGTGCAAACAAGATTTTCACCACGCTCACTAATGAATTCTCAGAAGCACCGAGGATCGTTACTTATGAGCATACTTGTCGCTTCTTTGAGGCGAAACTCCAGAAGGGCCAACCGGTTAGCCCACACATTCATGATATCACATTCTTGATATGATTGAGAATGTCGAGAAACTGGAGGCACTTGATTTCAAAATCAGTGAGAGCATAATCATTGACCGTGTGCTTCATTCACTTCATGATGGTTTTGCCCTTTTCAGGGCAAATTACTATATGAATGATATGAACAAAAGTCTTCATCAGCTACACTCACTTCTCGTGCAGACCGAGAATGATATGAAATTGAGTGGGAGCATGAAGCAAGATGTTCTCATGATTTCCAACAAGGGCAAAGGTAAGGGCAAGGCTCATGGCAACCTAGCTGTAGGAAAGCCAAAGTTTAAAAAGCCAGGAAACGGCAAGAGTGGGCCTGGTGAGACCAGTGGCTTACAAGGCAAGGCAAAGAGCAAGGACAGTAACATGGAGTGCCACCATTGCCACAAGACTGGGCATTGGAAGAGGAATTGTCCCGTGTACCGTGAGGACATAAAAGCAGGCCGCGTCACTCCTGTTGGTATGTCATCTTTTATTCATATGATTGAGATCAACCATGCAAGTTTCGGAACTTAAGTACTTGATACAAGTTGTGGTTCTCATCTGTGTAATCATTTGCAGGGCCTAAGAAACATCATAGCTCTCGCAAAGGGTGATGTGGACCTGCGAGTGGGGAATGGAGCAAGAGTTGCTGCAGTCTCAGTGGGAACATATGTAATCCAACTCCCGAGTGGTTTTGAGTTATATTTATATAACTGTTGCTATGTACCCAGTTTATCTAAGAACATTATTTCTGTTTCCGTACTTGATAAAGACGGTTTTTCATTTTCAATAAAGGACAATAGCTGTATTTTCTCTTTTAATGAAATGATTTATGGCAAAGCAGTTTCCATGAATGGAATTTATATCTTAGATCAAACCACAGACATATTGCATGTGAATAATAAGAAATTAAAGGTTGGTGACAAAGATCAAACTTATCTATGGCACTGCCGTATGAGACACATAAATGAGAAACGTGTAAAGAAGCTCATTGACAATGGGACTGATAAGTGAATATTTGTATGATTTTTACCCCCACTTTAGCTCGGTTTTGTTTGTCATTTGTGCTTTGTTAAGCCATTTTATGAGCTAATATCGTCTTCTAGGCGAATTCCTGTGTTCTAACTTGTTTTGTAGGGAAAGTGACGTTTCTACGCCCTTTTTCTATATTTCCGAGCATTTGCCTAGAACCCGACGATTTGAAGATGCAAGCTTGACCGTGTGTAAGGCATTTCAAGAAGGTTCACTAACTTAAGGGAGAGAAGAAGCAAAGACGGTTTTGTAGTTGTCGGAAGACCAATCAATTAGACGGGAGAATTCATCGCTTTACATCATATCCAAGCAACAAACCCGATTGTAGAGTCAAGGGGGATGTTGTAAGTCAAGTCAAAGCGAAGGAAGTTGAAGAGTTAGTCAAGAGCTTCCAGAAGACGACTTACCCGATCGGGTAAGTGGTGTACCCGATCGGGTATTCCTACTGCTTCATGCATTGCGGCTCCTTCATCCTATTTTTTACCTATGTATTTATTGTCCGACCTCTTCTCCACGAAACCCTAATACTATAAATAGATGTGCCAAGCCCCTCATATCATCATTCATCCATATATCCAACATCATATACATTTTCTTACACAATCTTGTCTTATATTTCATTTTAGCTTTAGTCTTCCTAGTTTAGATTTTCTTCTTCTTTTATCATTTGTTTCTAGTTTATTTCTGTCCATTTCCTTTCAAAACATTAGCTTAGTTCAAATAGAATTTCAATCTTTGTATCTACTTTGTTGGGTTCAAGAGTTGTAATTCAAGATACGATATTTCTATGCGAGGGATTTCTATTATTGTTATCGCTTTCATCGTTGATCGTCACCTATGTATTCCTAATTTATCCTTTGTTTACCATTCTTTATTGCTTTCCATTTGTTCGTTACTTTCTATTCGTATCATTTAGAATCATTTTTACGTTGTTATAATCGCAGTTTCATTTCTTAGATTATCATATAACGTCGTTATTATCGCCACATAGAGAGTCTAAATTATTGTCAAAATCACCTAAATATGCTTATCTTAGCTTTCATTGCTAATACCAACATAATCATGAGTGAGTAGTCACCTTTCTAGGGTGTAGGGTAGCCATGTTAGATTGATTAAAAGATGATAATTGGATAAAGGAAATTGTGCCTTTAAAACATTGTGTCTATGCATGTTTGGACTTTAACGATAGTTGACGATTCTTGATCACAATCATTGACTAGTATGGAATTCTTTTCCAAGGTAGATATACAGGAATTGAATAGACAAAGCGTGACATAGTGGATTAAGACCTAGTAAATCGCACTAAAAGCCTGCTAGACCATCTGATCTATGATTGTAATGAACACACCATTCTTACGAACGCTCAATGAATTATTTGCATATCCCAAATCCAATTTCATTAATTTGTCAATCTACATGTGTGAACCTATTTCCCTAGATGCTTCTCCTTATTGTTAATTTATCATTTGCTTTATCGTTTTCGTTTCAATTTGTTTTTATGCCATTCGTTAGTTTAGACATCACCAAATCCAAAACCCAGAAAATCATTAGATAAAACTCAATTGTGAGACGATTCACAATCCATAGGAAACACCATCTCCCTGAGGATCGACCCCTACTTCCCTAATTACATTAATTTGTTATTAGCCTAGTCTGGGTAATTTATCTTTGCATCGGGCTTGCGACAGGCCTGATCAAATTTTGGCGCCGTTGCCGGGGAGCACGGTTTAGTTTTCCTTTTTATTGTGATTTCTATCACGATTAGTTTTATCTAGTCTTTAGGAACTCAAAATTCCTTTAGACCTCTCTTGATTTTTCATCTTAGCTTTTCTATCTTATGCCCAGATCTTCTAGACTAGGGACCCCTATTCCTTTGGACCCCGAACTAGAAAGAACTCTGCGTAGGAGATTAAAGCTATTTAACGAAATTTCAAAAGCTTCTGACATTTCAAGTTTAGATCGTATTCGTGAGAAATACTCGGATATCTTACCTAATCTTGAAGGAGAAGAAGATCCATTTTCCTCTCCATTTCAAAAATTCATTCAACCTTCAACCAGCATTCCATCTTCATCTTCGCAACCAAAAATGGTTCGACTTTCCGACCATTCTAAACCCACCGCAGATACACTTCCAAAGGGTATCGCTACACCTCAAATTACAGCTCAAAACTTCGAAATCAAACCTGCCTTCATCAATTTAATAGAAAGAAATCAATTTGGTGGCAATGCCACAGAAGATCCCAACCTTCATATCCAAAACTTCTGTGACTATTGCTCCACGATTAGACAAACTGGAGTGTCCCAAGAACAGATTAGGGAAATGCTCTTTCCCTTTTCATTAAGAGGAAAAGCAAAACTCTGGATCAATAGTCTTGACCGAGTTGCCCTAGGAATAGTTGATTGGGATGGTCTAGCTCTTGCTTTCTATCAAAAGTACTTCCCACCAGAACGAATCGAGCTCTTACGAAGTCAAATTACTGGATTCCGTCAGAGAGGCGACGAAAGCCTTTATGAGGCATGGGAAAGATATAAAGAATTACAGAGAGAATGTCCTCATCATGGCCTTGATTCATGGTTCCTGGCTATCACATTCTACAACGGTTGTTGTGGCGAATCGCGTCGTATCCTCGACTCCGCTAACAATGGTCGTTTCGAGCAAATCGGTGTAGAGATAGCTAGTGCGACTATCGAGTCAATGGTAATCCACGATTCTCAGTATAGCAACTCGCGTGCTATACCGCTCAAAGCCAAGCAGGATGATTCGAATAAAGTAGCACTCTTGGAAGCCCAATTAGCCCTTCTGCAGCAACAAGTAGGAAGCTCTTCCCAATCCAAGGAACATATTAACGTCACTAACCACGTAGTGGTATGTGAGACATGTGGGATTGGAGGGCATAGTTTTCAATATTGTAGAAGTTCAATAGAGCAAGTCAATGCCTATCAAGGATATAGGCAAGGCAACGCTTTCTCAAACTTCTATAACGAAAACACAAAAAACCACCCGTTTTTGTCCTACAAAAGTACCAATGTTCAAATTCCCCACCAACAAACTCAACAACCATTCATACCACACCAACAAAAGCCTTACAATCCACCTGATTTTCAAAACCAGAGACCTTCATTCCAACCTAACTTCAACCAACCTTACCAAAATCAACACCAACCACCTCAAATTCAAGGCCAACCAAATGACTCAAGTTTGAGCAAAATTGAATCCATGCTTCTACAAGTTGTTCAAAAACAGGATTCAATGTTTGCTCAATTTCAAAAGAGTGATCAAGCCAAAGATGCTGCCATCAAAATGCTTGAAACTCAAATGGCCCAATTGGCTACCTCTATTACCCAAAGAAAACAAGGCCAACTCCCACCTCATGGTGAACAACCGAGGGACACCGCAAATGCTATCACCCTTAGGAGTGGTACCACTTATACGGAACCTCAGCAACCCAAAGAACCAACAGTTGAGCCTTCACCAGTAGAAAGCCAAAAAGAAACCCAACCATCCACCGCTAAGGAAGCGGAAGACAAATCTAAAAAGAAGGATGAACTTGAAAAGGAACCCATCAAGATCCAAGTTCCATTTCCCCAACGTTTGAGGAGAAATCATAAGGAAACCCAATTCGGTAAATTCATGGAAGTTGTCAAAAACCTCCAAGTAACGGTTCCCTTCACTGAATTAATCACTCAAATCCCTTCTTACACGAAATTTATGAAGGATATCTTAACAAAGAAGAGGACTCTGGATGATGTTGAAATCATCGCATTCACCGCCGAATGCAGTGCGTTATTGCAAAATAAGTCCCCTCCTAAGTTAAAGGATCCTGGTAGTTTCTCTATACCTTGCACTATAGGCACCTACACGATTGATAAAGCTTTATGCGATCTAGGTGCTAGTGTGAGCGTTATGCCCTATTCCATTTGCGAAAAATTGAATATGGGAATTATGAAATGCACAAGTATCACCCTGCAAATGGCAGACCGTTCTTTAAAACAACCTATGGGAGTTTTAGAAGATGTACCTGTTAGAGTAGGGAAGTTTTTCATTCCAGTCGATTTTATAGTGTTAGATATGGCAGAAGATTCGCAAATCCCTATCATTCTAGGAAGGCCATTTCTACACACTGCAGGAGCAGTAATCGATGTCAAGAATGGAAAATTGACATTAGAAGTAGGTGATGATAAAGTCACCTACAACTTAAACAGTGCAATGAAGAGCCCTATGCTTGAAGAGCCTTGCTATTTTCTTGACATTGTCGACTCAATCATTGATGAATCTCTGTACCCAT
This sequence comes from Heliosperma pusillum, assembly GCA_022085475.1. Lineage (NCBI taxonomy): Eukaryota > Viridiplantae > Streptophyta > Magnoliopsida > Caryophyllales > Caryophyllaceae > Heliosperma > Heliosperma pusillum. The sequence goes on along the minus strand of JAIUZE010002653.1, from coordinate 32,798 downwards.
CAATAACTGAGGATCCTTTAGAAGCAATTTTATTGTTAGAGGATATCTCTGAGAATGACAATTTTGAGATCAGTGAGCTGGAAAGGGACTTGACTGGTAAAGAGATACCATCTGAAGAAGTTGAGGAGTTTATACGCTTAATTGATGCTCCTGCTAAGGCAGAAATACATAAACCCGAACTTAAACTTCTTCCCTCAAATCTAAAATATGCTTTTTTAGATGAGTCCGAATATTGCCCGGTCATAGTGAGTTCTCTCCTAGATAAAAATCAGTTAAACTCACTATTGACTGTTTTGAGGAAACATAAAAAGGCAATAGGCTATAAACTTGAAGACCTCACAGGCATAAGCCCTGACTTCTGTATGCATAGAATTAACTTAGAAGAAGGCCAAAGACCTTGTGTTCAAGGTCAACGCCGTCTTAACCCAAACATGCAAGAGGTAGTTAAAACTGAAGTTCTGAAATTGCTAGATGCTGGCATAATCTATGCAATTTCTGACTCAAAATGGGTTAGCCCTGTCCAAGTTGTTCCCAAGAAAGGAGGAACAACAATAGTCAAGAATGAGAAGAATGAGCTCATCCCCACTAGGATTGTGACGGGATGGCGTATGTGCATTGACTACAGGAAGTTGAATCAATCAACTAGAAAAGATCACTATCCTCTGCCCTTCATTGACCAAATGTTAGAGAGGTTAGCTTGCCACAAATATTTCTGTTATTTAGATGGTTACTCAGGATTTTTCCAAATTCCTATCCACCCTGAGGACCAAGAGAAAACCACCTTCACCTGTCCCTATGGCACTTTTGCTTATCGTTGAATGCCATTTGGCTTGTGTAATGCACCTGTAACTTTCCAGCGTTGCATGACTAGTATCTTTTCTGATTTTGTTGAGACTATCATGGAAGTATTTATGGACGACTTTAGCGTCTATGGCATTTCCTTCGATAATTGTTTGACAAATCTGTCGAAAGTGCTAAAACGTTGTGAAGAAGTCGACCTTGTTCTCAACTGGGAAAAGTGTCATTTCATGGTGAACGAAGGTGTAGTTTTAGGACACATCATTTTTGAAAGAGGTATTGAAGTGGATCGAGCTAAGATCCAAGTTATTGAGCAACTGCCACCACCTGCTAATGTAAAAGGAATCAGGAGTTTCCTTGGCCACGCCGGTTTTTACCGACGGTTTATTAAAGATTTTTCTAAAATAGCCAAGCCCCTGACTGAGCTCCTTTTTAAGGATGCGCCTTTTAAATTCACGAAGGAATGCCTTGAGGCATTCAACAAAATCAAACGCGCTCTAATCACCGCACCTATAATCCAGTCACCTGATTGGAATCTTCCATTCGAGCTTATGTGCGATGCGAGTGATTACGCCGTTGGAGTTGTTTTGGGGCAACGAAAGGAAAAGTTCCTTCATGCTATTTACTATGCTAGTAAAACGTTAGATCCTGCCCAAATCAACTATGCCACTACTGAAAAAGAACTTCTTGCCATTGTCTATGCCTTAGACAAATTCCGTTCTTACCTTATAGGATCGAAAGTCATTGTTTACACTGACCACGCTGCTTTGAAATATCTGCTTTCAAAGAAAGAGGCAAAACCTTGGCTTATCCGATGGATCTTACTCCTTCAAGAGTTTGATCTAGAGATCCGGGATAAGAAAGGAGCAGAAAATGTAGTCGCTGACCATCTTTCAAGGATAAGAGTAACTGAAATAGGATTGCCAACACCAATTAATGATTCGTTTGCTGATGATTCATTAATGGCGATTGCTGACTCTTCTCCTTGGTATGCTGATATGGCCAATTTTCTCGTCAGTCGACAGCTACCTTCTGACCTTTCTTATAACCAAAGGAAGCGATTTTTGCATGATGCAAAATTCTTCGTTTGGGATGATCCTTATCTTTTCAAACAGTGCTCTAATGGTCTTTATAGACGATGTATCCCTCAGTGGGAAGTTAAAGGAATTTTAGAAGGATGTCACTCATCTGCTTATGGTGGTCATCATGGTCCGTCAAAGACCGTAGCCAAAGTCTTACAATCCGGGTTTTTCTGGCCCTCGATGTTTAAAGATTCAAAAGATTTTGTTATGGCTTGTGACGCTTGTCAACGAATGGGTCAAATATCCAAGAGACATGAGATGCCTCAAAACGGCATATTAGAAGTTGAAATATTCGATGTCTGGGGTATTGACTATCAAGGACCATTCCCTTCTTCTAACGGGAATCGTTATATCTTAGTCGATGTTGACTATGTTTCTAAGTGGGTAGAAGCAATTACCACTCCCACTAATGATGCTAGAGCTGTGATACGGCTATTTAAGAAGATCATCTTTCCACGTTTTGGTGTACCCAGAGCCGTGATTAGTGATCGGGGAACTCACTTTGGAGAAAAGCAGTTAGATACTCTGCTTGCTAAATATGGTGTGTATCACAGATGAGGATTAGCCTACCATCCTCAGACCAGCGGTCAAGTAGAAGTCTCAAATAGAGAGTTGAAAACAATTCTTCAGAAAGTAGTCTCAAGATCTAGAACTGATTGGAGTAATAAGCTCGATGACACCTTGTGGGCTTATCGTACAGCTTTCAAAACCCCGATTGGAACATCTCCTTATCGATTGGTTTATGGAAAGGCCTGTCACCTTCCTGTCGAGTTAGAGTACAAAGCTTACTGGGCTATCAAAGAACTAAATTTAGACACTAAGCTTAGCGCTGATAGGAGACTCTTGCAACTCAATGAGCTAGAGGAATTTCGTTTGCAAGCTTATGAGAATTCTAGGATCTATAAGGAGAAAACGAAGCGTTGGCACGACAAGAGGATAAATAAGAGAGAATTTAATATCGGTGACCAAGTACTACTTTTCAACTCCCGTCTGAAAATCTTTCCAGGAAAACTTCGTTCCCGATGGTCTGGACCATTCACTATCACATATGTGAGCAAGTACGGCTATGTGGAACTCATGACTAGCAATGGTGAGAAATTCAAAGTTAATGGACACAGACTGAAACTCTATTATAGCAATTCTATCATCGGATGTTTAGATATTGTCTATACGGAGCGTCCATCCTCAACCCAATGATTCTAATGAAAAATTCGTCGAGCAAGACGTTAAACAAGCGCTTCTCGGGAGGCAACCCGTGTTTTCCCTTTTTGCATTTTTATTTTTGTTTTTCCCTTTTACGTTGTTTTCTTAGATTTGTTTGCAGATGAAAGAGTTTTTGAAGAATCCTTGACGACCTTCCTTGTCACAAGTCCAAAAGACTAGCTTGGGGGAGTCCGCACTGACTAGTACGCTTCATTCTTCTTTCATTTTTCCTTTCTTCCAATTAGGCGTCTCATTGCATATTTAGCTTTTGTGCTCACATTGAGGGCAATGTGATGTTTAGCTTGGGGGAGGGATTGCATTTTCCTTTTTGCATTTTAGTTATATTTTTCAAATTTTGAATAAGAAAGAGAAGATTCTTGAGAAAATTTAAAAATTCTTGAACACAATTGAATGCTTTTCATGCTTTGCTTGCTTGTTTACTATGCTATCATGTTACATTTCCCAAACTTAGAGCTTTCAAAAGATAATGATTCAATATTTATTGAATTATGCATACATGGGGAAGTCTTGTACACAGTAGGCATGGAACGAATCTATAGATGAGTACGCTTGATCTTGACATTTGGCAAACTACATATATTGTAAGGTAGAACCTCCTTAGACTGGTACATCCATACCCAGTCTCATCTAGGTGTGTGTAGTTCTCCTTGTGATGTGTGTCATGTCAAAACGCATAAGTATGGTTCTCATTTCATTTCTATAAGCATTGCATTCATGATTCACTAAGATTTGAAGCCTTTTTCACTTTAATTTGCCCTTCAAAAAAATTAGCCCCTTCATACAAGTGCTTTACAAAATAATAGCTACAAATAAAAACTGCCTACCTTTTGAGCTAGTAGCTAGACTATGGTGTGTGGGTGCTCTTTTGAGAAGATTTGTTCTTATCTGTCAAAGTGAATTGGGAAAACGAAAAGTTCAAGAAGTGAAGTTGTGTTCAGAAAAGAAAAAATGAAAAAAAAAAAAAGAGAATCGAAAAATCGAAAAAAGAAAAAAATTGAAAAAAGAAATAAGAAAAGAAGTTGTGAGTATCTCCTAAGAAATGTCAAGTCAATATTCAGAAGGAGTTTACCCTTGTGTTTCGTGTGGAAAAAGCCAAATTGTTACTTCTGGCTTCATCATTCGTTTTTGGGAATTAATCGAAAGTTTGGATTGAGTTTTCATTTATCATTGGTCAGTTGCTAGCTCACTATAACCTTCACATGACCATAACTATTTGTCCACCTTTCACCCATTTCCCAAAGCCTTCTTCTCATTTTTTTTTGGCTTCTTTTCTATGTGCATTGTGATCTTTGACTTGTGTTTTGAATTGTTTACCATATTAGACTGCGGACACATTTTCATGAGTCGTAGATAGGTGAGTGTCTCAAACATTTACACATAAAGAAATCACCTTTTACATACATTGAGTGTTCGAGTGTGCCGTGAGAGTCCATTTGTCAAAAGATCATGCAAGAGCCGCAATTCTTTGTGCTACGCCGTTATGTAAATCTCAGCCATGTTTATGTATCATTCTTGCCCACGTTGCTTTTGGGTTATGATTCATTATGTTTCCAAAGCTTTATGTTGAGATTTGTTTCTTGATGGTGTAGTAGCCAATGCTTGCAACCTTGTCCTGGTATTGTTTGTTATGTTTGCTTGAGGACAAGCAAAGGTTTAGCTTGGGGGAGTTTGATAAGTGATGATATTTGTATGATTTTAACCCCCACTTTAGCTCGGTTTTGTTTGTCATTTGTGCTTTGTTAAGCCATTTTATGAGCTAATATCGTCTTCTAGGCGAATTCCTGTGTTCTAACTTGTTTTGTAGGGAAAGTGACATTTCTACGCCCTTTTTCTATATTTCCGAGCATTTGCCTAGAACCCGACGACTTAAAGATACAAGCTTGACCGTGTGTAAGGCATTTCAAGAAGGTTCACTAACTTAAGAGAGGGAAGAAGCAAAGACGGTCTCTTAATTGTCGGAAGACCAATCAACTAGATGGGAGAATTCATCGCTTTACATCATATCCAAGCAACAAACCCGATTGTAGAGTCAAGGGGGATGTTGTAAGTCAAGTCAAAGCGAAGGAAGTTGAAGAGTTAGTCAAGAGCTTCCAGAAGACGACTTACCCGATCGGGTAAGTGGTGTACCCGATCGGGTATTCCTACTGCTTCATGCATTGCGGCTCCTTCATCCTATTTTTTACCTATGTATTTATTGTCCGACCTCTTCTCCACGAAACCCTAATACTATAAATAGATGTGCCAAGCCCCTCATATCATCATTCATCCATATATCCAACATCATATACATTTTCTTACACAATCTTGTCTTATATTTCATTTTAGCTTTAGTCTTCCTAGTTTAGATTTTCTTCTTCTTTTATCATTTGTTTCTAGTTTATTTCTGTCCATTTCCTTTCAAAACATTAGCTTAGTTCAAATAGAATTTCAATCTTTGTATCTACTTTGTTGGGTTCAAGAGTTGTAATTCAAGATACGATATTTCTATGCGAGGGATTTCTATTATTGTTATCGCTTTCATCGTTGATCGTCACCTATGTATTCCTAATTTATCCTTTGTTTACCATTCTTTATTGCTTTCCATTTGTTCGTTACTTTCTATTCGTATCATTTAGAATCATTTTTACGTTGTTATAATCGCAGTTTCATTTCTTAGATTATCATATAACGTCGTTATTATCGCCACATAGAGAGTCTAAATTATTGTCAAAATCACCTAAATATGCTTATCTTAGCTTTCATTGCTAATACCAACATAATCATGAGTGAGTAGTCACCTTTCTAGGGTGTAGGGTAGCCATGTTAGATTGATTAAAAGATGATAATTGGATAAAGGAAATTGTGCCTTTAAAACATTGTGTCTATGCATGTTTGGACTTTAACGATAGTTGACGATTCTTGATCACAATCATTGACTAGTATGGAATTCTTTTCCAAGGTAGATATACAGGAATTGAATAGACAAAGCGTGACATGGTGGATAAAGACCTAGTAAATCGCACTAAAAGCCTGCTAGACCATCTGATCTATGATTGTAATGAACACACCATTCTTACGAACGCTCAATGAATTATTTGCATATCCCAAATCCAATTTCATTAATTTGTCAATCTACATGTGTGAACCTATTTCCCTAGATGCTTCTCCTTATTGTTAATTTATCATTTGCTTTATCGTTTTCGTTTCAATTTGTTTTTATGCCATTCGTTAGTTTAGACATCACCAAATCCAAAACCCAGAAAATCATTAGATAAAACTCAATTGTGAGACGATTCACAATCCATAGGAAACACCATCTCCCGGAGGATCGACCCCTACTTCCCTAATTACATTAATTTGTTATTAGCCTAGTCTGGGTAATTAATCTTTGCATCGGGCTTGCGACAGGCCTGATCAGGGACTATCTCCCCATTTGATTACGAATCATTTGGCACGTGTGAATCATGTCTTATCGGTAAAATGACTCGAATTTCCTTCAAAGGTGTTGGAATGCGCGCTAGTTACCTATTAGGACTCATACATACTGATGTATGTGGACCTATGTCAATAAACGCAAGAGACGGCTATAGATATTTTATCACTTTCACGGATGATTTGAGTAGATACGGATATGTCTACTTAATGAAGCATAAAAGTGAGTCCTTTGAAAAGTTCAAGGAATACCAGAATAAGGTTGAAAACCAATTGGGAAGAAAGATTAAAGCACTTCGTTCAGATCGTGGTGGCGAATATCTTTCAAATGAGTTTGATCAACACCTTAAAAACTGTGGTGTAGTATTACAGTTAACTCCACCTGGAACACCACAATTAAATGGTGTGTCCGAACGGAGATATCGAACATTACTTGATATGGTTCGATCCATGATGAGTCACACGGTAGTACCTGATTCATTATGGGGTTATGCTCTTTTGTCAGCTGCTCTTAAACTTAACCGAAGTCCGTCTAAAGCTGTAGACAAGACTCCATATGAGTTATGGAAGGGAATGGTCCCTAACTTGTCGTTTATTCGGGTTTGGGGCTGCGAGGCTTATGTCAAGTGGAGACACGAGGATAAGCTCGACCCGCGATCGGTCAAGACATACTATATAGGTTATCCAAAAGGAATGTTTGGTCATTACTTCTATTCGCCTACCGAACAACGAGTTTTTGTTGCGGCTAGTGCGAAGTTCTTAGAGAAAGAGTTTCTCGAGAATAAGTCAAGTAATAGAACCTTCGATCTGTCGGAGATTCAAGATCCAACAACCGAGCAACCAATGGAGGAAGAGGTTCCTTCAACTTCTGCTATGGTTAACATCCCTATGGAACCTAGGAGGTCGGGTAGGGTCTCCATTCCTCCAGACAGATACATTGGTATGGTCGAGCAGAATGAGAGAGATAATGTTTTACTCCTAGAGAGTAACGAACCCGCTACCTATAAAGGTGCCATGACCTGTTCCGACTCTAAGCTATGGCTTGAAGCCATGCAATCCGAGATGGACTCCATGTATGAGAATGACGTATGGGATCTTGTTGATTTGCCTTATAAGGTACGCCTCTTCAGTGCAAATGGCTTTATAAGATAAAGCATTCCGTAGAAGGACAACCAGACACCTATAAGGCACGACTAGTGGCAAAAGGTTTCACTCAAGTGCAAGGATGTGCATTATGATGAAATTTTTTCACCCGTAGTTATGCTGCGTTCCATTCGGATAATCTTAGCGATTGCCGCTTTTCATGACTATGAAATTTGGCAGATGGATGTGAAAACCGCCTTCTTAAACGGTTATTTGGAGGAGGAATTGTACATGGTACAACCCGAAGGTTTCATTGATCCCTAAAAATCTAAGAAAGTTTGCAAGCTTAAGCGTTCCATTTATGGACTTAAGCAAGCTTCTCAGAGTTGGAATCATCGTTTCGACCAGGTGATAAAAGAGAATGGTTTCACTCGATCGGTCGAGGAACCATGCTTGTATGTCAAGTCGAGTGGGAGTAAGATTGTCTTCTTAATATTGTATGTTGATGACATACTCTTGATTGGGAATGACATCCCTCTCTTATCTTCGGTAAAAGTATGGTTAAAGAACCATTTCCAGATGAAAGATCTTGGTGAGGCACAACGCATATTGGGGATCCGTATCAATAGAGATAGATCACGACGGATGTTATCACTCAGTCAAGAGTCTTATATAGATAAGATTCTTGAGAGGTTCAGCATGACCAACTCCAAGAAGGGGAACCTTCCAATGATTTCTCGGATGCATTTGATTAAAGCTCAGGCACCCAAGACATCGGAAGAGGTCGAGCGCATGAGTCGTGTTCCTTATGCGTCAGCTATACGATCGATCATGTATGCCATGATATGCACACGTCCAGACGTGGCATATGCATTGAGTATGACGAGTCGGTACCAAGGCAATCCAGGTGAAACACACTGGATGGCTGTCAAAAACATCCTTAAGTACTTACGAAGGACTAAGGATTCGGTATTGACTTATGGAGGAGACACTGAGCTATGCGCAATCGGTTACGCAGATGCTAGCTTCCAAACAGATCGAGATGACTCGAAATCTCAGTCTGAATTTGTCTTTACTCTTAATGGCACTGCGGTCAGTTGGAAAAGCTCCAAATAGAGTGTTATAGCAGATTCTACAACTGAGTCCGAGTACTATGCCGCTTCAGAAGCTGCAAAGGAAGCTATATGGATGCGTCAGTTCTTACAAGGACTAACCGTAGTTCCTAGTTCGAATGACCCTATCACCATCTATTGTGATAATAGAGGTGCCATCCTCCAGGCTAAGGAGCCTAAGTCCAGCAACAAGTCTAGACAAGTACTTCGGAAAGCTCACATGATCCGAGATTACATGGAGCAAAAGGAGATAGTGATTGACAAGATTGTTTCGGATGATAACATTGCGGACTCTCTCACTAAACCGTTAAAATATGATAAGCATGAAGGGCACGTTATTTCCATGGGAATTAAACGTGTTCCTGAGTTGTAGTAGCTGTTTTATGTGAATTAGATAAATGTATCTTTTTCATGCACTATTTATAACATCATCGTATTGTTTCATATTTTGTTTTTCATGTGGATTGTACGACAACATTGAACGCCACAAAGTGAACTGAATTACATTATAATTGTTTTGGTCCGTAATCGCCTACATGAGCTGATAACTCTGGCAATTATACTGTGAAGTTGATTGATGGTGGGTTCAACGAGCCATAAGTCAAACGTTTGACTGATCGATCACAGATACGAGTTATAAAGATACCTCGTAGGACATCGTGACAACGTTATGGAGTCCTAAATGTTTCAGAACATTCGGTACCACGTCGTGGATAGGACGTCCATAGTGTTCCTAAGAGTCGATTCTTTTGACTATCGACTGTCTCTTGAGATTAAGGCAGTTTTTGGGTGACTTTGGTTTCTTTCTCATGTTCGACCGTAACAGGAGGCTAAGTAGATTTTTACTGGGTCATTTCATACTGTGCTTGTATCTGCAGGATTCGAGTTGAGGAAAATATCCAACCTTTATCAGGTTTTGTTATTTCTCAGGGCCACTCGAGGAGTTGTAACTGAAATGCATGGCCATGCTCGAATAATGATTCGTTTATCAGTTAAGTTACTCTCTAGTCGGGAAAACCACTCTTGATACTGATCGCTTGTAAAATGCGACCTTTGTAAATACGAACTTTGCAAATTGTTTTACATTGAGTGGGAGAAATTTATGGATATGAGAATCGGGTTATCGCACATACACTTGTAAGGACAAGTGGGAGATTGTTGGAGCTAGTGTCCTCCACAGTTAGTGTGATAACATGAATAAATCTCTTACAGGTTCACAGGGTATACTTTGTATTCTTATCAGTTGATTAACGTTTATCGATAACGGTTGGCTTGCTAGGAGTTTGACGTTATTGTCATTTTAATGGCGGTGATCAACTGGTCCCTAAAAGTCACACCTAAAGGATGTGTCTGAGAGATGTGATTATATGAATAATATAATCATATTGATGCCTTATTATATGACTAAAAGGTTAGTCGATGTATATGACTAAAAGGTTAGTCAATGTAATGATGATACGATTATTTAATAACGATTAAATAATATTAGCTGAGACGAATTAAATGTAATTCGTAATTGAATATAAACCGTTATATTTAATCAATGTATATAATATAAACTTAAACGAATTAAAATGTTAATTCGTAATTAAACATAATATGTTATATTTAATTACCAAATTATAAATATACGGATATTTATAGTTGACGTATATATTATATTACATGCTAATATAACCGAAAAAGGAAGGAGAAAATAGTCTTTTTATACTCCTAATTTTCGGCCAATAAGAAAAATAATAAGAGAAAATATCTCCTATTATTCTTTTATGGTAACTAGGTCAAAAACCCTAACAACAAGAGTAGTAAAAAGAGGAGAGACTCCTTCTTCTACCACTTGAGGGATCCGGCCGTATAGAGCAAAGAAGAACAAGAAAAATTCTGATTTTTCTCTCTAATTCTCTCTATCAATCATCATCACACAAAAGAAAAATTAGCAGTAACTTTTCTCTAAAATTCTAGCACAAGCAAGGCATATCTTGGAGCATCTTGGGTGCAACAATTAGGAGAATATCGATTTCGATATTGTTCATAGGCCAAATTTGCTAGGACCAAAGGTTAATTCTAAATTCCTATAATTTTATATTATGCAATTCATTTATGACTCGTAATTCATATACTATAGTTTCGTTATAATCCGTAAAATTAATGACGAAATATACCGATATTTCCTACACTTTGGTACTAACCAAAGTCAAGTAGACCTTACTAAGGCCTTTTTGTCGTAAAACTTCGCCATAAAAGACATGGGGGAGGCGAATGTGATTTTTAGTAAGAAGATCAAGCGTGAGAGCAAGGGATTTTCTTTGACAATATCTCATTACATTGAGAAAGTGTTGAAGAAATTTAATCACGGGAATGGTTCTCTAGTTAACACACCAATGGATCCTAGTGTTAAGCTAATGCCTAATAAAGGTAAAGTTATTTCACAACTTGAGTATTCTCAAGTGATTGGGTGTTTGATGTATGTCGTGACAAGCACAAGACCGGATATTTCCTTCCCATTGGCAAATTGAGTAGATACACAAGTAATCCTAGCCTTGAGCACTGGGTTGCGGTGAAACGTGTATTGAGGTACTTGAAGCAAACCATGGATTATGGTTAGAACTATGTCGGATTTCCTTCGGTTTTAGAAGGGTATCCCGATGCTAGTTTGATCCCCAACATGGAGGATCACTCATCTACTAGTGCATGGGTGTTCTTACTTGGTGGAAGAGTTATCTCATGGGCTTCTAAAAAACAAACCTGTATAACAAGTTTGACTATGGAGTCGGAATTCATTGCTTTAGCTGCGGCCGATAAAGAGGCGTAATGGTTAAGGAATTTGGTTTATGAAATTCCGGTTTGGCCAAGACCTATTCCTCCAATTTATATCCATTGTGATAGTTCGGCGACTTTGGCTAAGGCTTATAGTGAAGTTTACAACGGAAAGTCTAGAAACCTTGGTGTTAAGCATAGCGCGGTACGTGAGTTGATTACTCACGGGACTAGTTTTTCGTTGATTTCGTGAGGACACATCATAATTTAGCCGATCACTTGACGAAGGGATTGGCTAAGGACTTTGTTAAAAAGTCGGTAATCGGGATGGGTTTAAAGTGTTGGAGTGAGTATCCTCAACAATAGTGCGATCATATAATTAAATCTCAATAATAAGAATTCAAAGGGATGATGAATAATTAAAGTCAACTGGTCAACATAAATCGGTAACGATTGGCTCAATTGAGTTGACGTTACTGTCGTATGACGGTGGTGATCAGTTGATCCCTTGAGGTCACACCTAAAGGACAATTCCCTAATCATGTACATTAATTAATTGTATAGCGATACATATTAATTAATCCCTTAAATTGAACCAAGTTTAAATTATAAGTGAGAAATATATCTTATTGTAATATGATTAAATAAGATTCATTTTAGTAATTTAATTGTTATATTACTAAGAATGCATTATGTTTAAGAAACATTTGAGATAAGCAAAATTGGTTGATTATAATTACAAATTGTTGTAGATTATATTAACCAAATATGAGATGAACCATTTTATTTACATGTAATTATAAAATGTGACTTAAAATGTTAAGTCTAATTTATTTGTTATGAAATTGCATTTAAATTTGTTAAATATACATTTATAAGCAAAATTACATGTTACATGTCACATGTCACATATGTGACAAATGACAAATTGTAAAAATAAAATGGACACCCTTTGTTAGTGGGTGCACCAGTTTTTGATGGGTAGGGTAGTGTTTAGGTGTTGATTATTTTTCTAGTTGAGAATTAAACATAATCATAACAACCTAGACCTAAACACTCAACCTATTTGCATTGTTAAGAACAAAATGGAAAAGACAACACTCCACCCATGTGGTGTGGGTGGCCGGTCATGTAGTGAGAATAAGAAGGATTATTTCCTTCTTATTTAAAGGTACCATCTCATTTCATCTTGCATGCTTATCTCTCTTCCTCTCCATCTCTCACTAAAAGAAAAACTTGAAGAAGTTCTTCACCAAATCTTGAGTTCATATTTCTAATCAAATTACTAGTGTAGTAATAAGAGTTATTAGATTTATTATTAAGGGCTTCTACCATTTTATAATAGTGTAGTATACTTTAGTAGTGATTTGGAGATTGTCTTGGGTGCAACTTATAGGAGAGTTTCTAATTTGAAACTAGGAGTTCATCACTTCATTCATAGCTCAAGAACAATATTTGAAAGGAGTTCAAATATTGTGCCCATTTCCATATAAGCAATGTACGGAAATTGTTTTTTCCTTATCTTTTGTTATGCATGAATAAGGTCCATATAAATTAAGAGTTAACTATTAATTAAATGATATTAGAAATGTCTAATATTGAGTTTAAGAAACTTACAAGCGGTATCAAGAGCTTTGGTTGTTGCATGCATAATCGATTTATAGTGTTTTCGAGTTAATGTAACTTAAATAAAACTACTAATTTTTGTTTTATGAGATAAAATCACAAAGTCATTTTCATGTCAATATATTCTGGTCCTAATATTATTTTAGGTCATTTTGATAATTTATGGAAATTTATATTGCTCAAATATGATTTTTAGTGTTTTTATTACATTTTAATGAGTAAAATGATGTTTAAAATGCTACAAATAGTTAGACATATCTTCTGAACTTGAAATGTTTACAAAACATCACACATGTATTTTACTTACTGTATGTAAAATTTCGTGTGACGTGGACTTATTTATCGTTATTTATGATTTTTATATGATAAAAATAGAACAAATGAAGGTCAAATGGTTAAAAGTAGTTCCGCTTTGAATCCGACCGTGAAATTTTAGTATGTTGTCACATAAATGTGTTCCTGTCAGACTGGAAACTATGAGACGGATGCAATTTGTCTAACATGATTTATGAATTTTTAATGTAAAAATGGCATAAATAGTGACTTATTTAGCAAATATAGCTAAAATAAATTTCATGTTATGAGAAAATTGTCAATGGTTTCATAAATGTCCCATATATCATATCTAAAGTTAAACATTTAATTTGATTAATTTTCACATGTTTTATGAATTCTATTTGATAAAACCGATAAAGCGCAACCGATTTGTCTCAAAACCAATTCGAAATTTTTAACCTTGATTTTTGATATTATGAGTGTCATGGATATGTTCCAGAATGTACAAAAATTTAAAATTAAAAATTTTAAATTATTGTAATTAAATTTGGATTTATTTGATTAAAATATGATTTTAAAGTCTAATTTTGAGCAATTATATAACAAGTTGGATTATTGTCAAAAATTGAGTGATGACTAATTTTTAAGTCCTAAATCAGTTGGGATAATTAAATTGGACTTAAATATGATATAAGTATTGTTTGGTGATTTTAACAAGTTATTATCACGCATTTCCGTAAAACCGGGTTATATACGATATAAACCGTAATATAGGGCGATTTGGCATTTAATATGAGCATGTTTAATACATATTATAATGCTGCATTTTTTTTATGAATGTCATATTTTGTTTATCTAATTTTGAATTATGTATTTTTTCTTGTATGGCCTTAGTTTTAATCGATATTGCCCGAAATGTATGGGAATATTGATTCGGTTGTAATTTAATGTGATCTCGTATTAATTTTATTGTATTATTTTATTTTACAAATGTATAATAGGAAATTATTGTAATTTTATTATATAATTTGTAATACCGGAGTTTCCCAAAGACTGTGTCATTCGGAAAGGAGTTCCGAGAGAGGTGGTGACCTTGGGAGGCATGCTTGTGAAGTTCAAGGGACCAAAGGAGTTGGTTTCTGAAATTGTAATAGATTATATGATTTTCTATTCTAAGAAAGGTCATACTAGGAATTTTATTTTTATGCTTGCATTTTATTTAATATGTTTGCATGCATTGCCAAATCGCCATAACATGACATGCATATTTTATCGAGTCTTCAACCGTGTTAATTAAAATTATCGTTATTTCATCCATTTAGTTCACTTAAACAAGATAGATAATAAATTAACATGACCTCTCATAATAAATAAATTGAGATCAAGCCTTATCAAATGATAGAACCCATGAATCCCGATTTCGCAAGGAAGTAGGCTCGGCTCACCGGGGTGCTAAACTTGTTACGTTGGGTAAGTGGGGTAATAAAGGTTATTACTTCAAAATTTGGATTGAGCTCAACGGAAGTGTTCGCGACCGTAGTCGCATGTGTTACGGGCTTTAGATAAATATTAAAGTAATATTATCGACCGAGAGTTCTAAGGTAGAATCGATTAAAGAGTTAATCCACCGAATTATGTTAATAAGGGATGAATCGGCTTACCGTGCCCAAGTTGATTTGAATTTGGATCTCGAAATCATTTATAATAGTTGGGTAGAGGTCACTATTTAAATGTTAAAAATTGTTTAAAATGTTTACAAGTATTTAAAATGCTAAATGTTGACATTTCCTTTATGTCTAAAATTTGTAGTTAATTTTGTTCAATCGCAATGGCTAGTTCATCCTACACAACAACCACTAACGCTCCAACTCTCACCAATGTCTCATGGCTTCGATCCTTCATGGATCGATGTAAGCTAGAAAAGAATGGCGCTAATTTCGCCGATTGGGATGCGCAACTCCGCTTGGCCATGGAGGGTGACGAAAAGCTTCGTTACCTTACTGAGGCCTCTCCCACCGCACCTAATGAAAGGACAACCGCCGGCGCAAGGAGAGCCTATGAGGCTTACCATAAAGAGTCCATCGCGATCAAAAATATTTTGATCTTCTTGATGGAGGCCGATCTCCAAAGGAGTGTCATAAAGATGATCACGACCTATGAGATCTATGTCAAGCTTGTGACCATGCTTTCACAAGCTCCTAGGATCATACAATATGAGACGGCTACCGCGTTTTTCGACATGAATCTTAAAGAGGGCCAAAAAGTTAGCCCTCATGTACTCAAATTGATTGAGCATGTCGAGACTCTCAAATTGCAAGGGGTTGACATTCCCGAACAACTCGTTATTGATCGAGTACTACATTCCTTAGGGAAAATTAAGGCATAGGTGCAGTTTAGGGTAAACTACAATATGCAAAACATGAAAACCTCTCTCCATGAGTTGCACAAGATGCTTGTGCAAGCCGAGAGAGACATGGGGCGAAATGTTAGCACCTCCAAGGATGTGCTCCATATTAATAGCAAGAGTAAGGGGAAGTTCAAGAAAAGTGCTAGCAAGGGGAAGAAGCCCTCCACCTACAAAGGCAATGGAAAAGCTATTGAGAATAGCTCACCCAAGCCCAAGAAGGGTGCCTCCTATAAGGACAAATGTCATTATTGTAATGGCATAGGGCATTGGAAAAGGAATTGCCCTAAATATCTAGGAGATATCAAAGCTGGAAAGGTTCTTCCAGTAGGTGAATACTTATCCCTATCATTTATGTTATGATCTCAACTTTGGTATATAGATACGAGTTGTGATTCTTACCCTTTTTAATTGTAATTAGAGCATCCTAGCAAGGATAAAGGCAAGGACAAGCAAGCCTAAAAAGGCTCTTCAAAGGAAGCTATAAGTAGCTCACCATGGTTGAAGACCTAAGGAAGCAAGGATAAAGGCAAGGACAAGCAAGCCTAAAAAGGCTCTTCAAAGAAAGCTAGAAGTAGCTCACCATGGTTGAAGACCTAAGGAAGCTTGGCCTCAAGATTGTCTTCCCTTTTGAATGTATTATGGTTGTTTGGAACAATTTTATTTCCTTGTTGGACATGGAAGTTTTATTTTCAAGAACAATTTTTTGTAATTGAATATTAGTGACTTGGTTTTCAACTCAAGTCACTCGGTTTGTGGAAACTTTTACACGTTCTAAAATTTTCATTATACACTACTTGAATTTAAATAACGTAAGTTGTATAGACTTAAATTGATCATATAGTATTATGATGATTGGATCATTATAATAAGTTCAAAACCTAAGAATTTGATTCTACTTTTGAAAGATCAATTGTTAAGTCAAATTGAGTTATTGAACTCAAAGTAGGGAATCTACCAAACCAATTGGCCACACCACTTTTAAGGATAGTATATGACATGAATATGAGTTCACCTCTTTAGCTTATAGAACTAGTCTATCTCGAAGCTAAGATTCGATGTCTTTACAATGAGGTCTTTAATAGATCATTAAAGGTCAAGTTGTGATACTTATACCACACTCACGAGTATGAGTAAAAAATTGTTTGTGGCTATTAAGGCTATCTCTAAAGAAAAGTTGTATTTTTCTAAAGATAGAGTGAGAGAAAATAAGCCACAACGTAAAACTAGTTAGGAACTAGTGACAAGACCAAAAGAAAATGTTCTTAGGTTAGACTCAAGGCTAGTGAGGAAACCAAAAGAAAGTGTTCTTAGGTGAATCCTTAGACTAATGACAAGACCAAAAGAAAATGTTCTTAATATAATAAGATTATGATCTATGAAGTGAAAGTACCTAGAAATTTTAAAAATTCGATTTTCTAACATAAGAGACTTATGAAACTAAATGGAATCTATGCAAAGGAATGTTTTATTTGGAGCTGTCCAATTATAGTTGCATGGATAGACATGAAGATGTCTGCAAAAGCTAAGTTAATGCGTAACTATGCTTAGATCCAAATCATCAGTAAAATACCTCATAGTAGGTGTGTACAAGATACACAACAAAACCACATGTCCAAATAGAGATTTGGAATAGAATGTGTACATGACACAAGCCTAAGATATCTACAAAGAGGTTATGATGATCTTTTCTATTATGAGATATAAGAAGAGTTTCACTCGAATTGTCGAAAAGTCGTGTATAGACATGAAGATCAGTGGGAGTTAAAGTTATCATGTACTTCCTCCGTTCCATTTGGTTCTTTACGTTTGCTTTATACACGTATATTAATGCACGTTTTCATTTGTTCATATCTTTAGTTACATATTATTAAAAAATATAAAAGTTTGATATTCATCATGCACTCGGTAAGACAATTTAAGCAAGATCTCGCATGAATATATTTTATGCTACATATTAGAAGTTTTAGTAAAGATTCTCATCACTTATGAATAGTGTCCAAAAAGTAAACGTAAAGAATCAAATGGAACGGAGGAAGTAAAGACATGAAGTTCAGTGGGAGAAATTGTCTTCCACGTGAATGACGTATCACTCATTGTGAGTGACGTATTCGTGTTACCTTTTTGAAAGGAGTGGTTGAATTTTAATGCTAGATGAAAGAGTGTAACATGTATACCGAAATCAAAATCTAATGTGGAATAGAAGATTTTAGTTTGGCATTTAGAAAGTGTCTTATATCGATAAGATCCTTTATCTATTTCAACAAGTTAAATAGGTTATTCATGTTGATGAAAGTGAGATCACTATGAAAAGGTCATAGTCATCCACTGAACCTAAGAGTTGTTGATCACATGAGTACTAATGTTTCCGTCATTAGGCCAATCATGTATGTCATTACATGCATGTAAAAATGAATTGTTTGTTGGGAGCATGACAAGCCTATAACAAATCAATCCACATGAGTGTCATTGAATATCCAACAAGAACATCCATTAGGTTCTCAAGGAAAACTTGGGATTCATTCTTGTGTTTGGTAGAGAAAATTTGGATATGTGGTAAGGGTTACACAAACCCAAAATTCCAAACTTGTAAGGATTTATCGAAATCCTAGGCGTACTTTTGTTATACAAGAAGCGAATAACTAAAAGGATGATTGAAGAGTCGATCATTAGAAATTCTACAAATAAAGACCTAGTACATTATGATAAGGATAAAGTGGCTTACAAGGAACTAATGGTAGATCCTTTCACCTAAATACCTATCAGTTATCATGATAACGAGTGGGAGTATCTTTTAGGTTAAAGAGCCCAACACTAGATAGAGATCTAGACATGTACGTAGATGAATTCATGTTATTAGGAATAATGTTGAATGGAATGAAAAAGCCGTTCACAAGGTTGGAATAAATGAATACATGGTATATTTACTACCCACGCCTTTATTGCATTTAAATAAGATCGTCATGAATTGTCATGGACGAAATAAACTTTAGATTATATGATATGAAGCAATAACATTGTGTTGATTGTTCATATATGATAATCATATTTACCGTTTGAGTTTCAGTTTCTAAACCTCGTTTTTGTGCTTTGTTATATCGAAATGGGTTGTAGAGACAACTTTGAACCTCATAAAAGTGGACTGGATTAACATAGCATTGGCTCCTAGTTGCTTATATGAGGTGACATCCCCAAGTGACTAGAGCGTGATGCGATTGATGGCAAGTTCAAGTGCCATAGTGTCTTAAGGGATGATCAGTCGATCACATAGGCAGACTGTAAGGGACAATCTGTCGGGCAGTGACCGCTTATAGAGTTCTGGCATGTAACAACCCGAAAAGTACCCTATTTTTCTAGTGAAAATATTTTAAGGATACTTTTCAGCCTGTTTAAGTTTTAAAGTGGAATTTATTGTTTCCAGTCGAATTTGGAATTTCCGAGTTCGTATTTGGAATTTTTGAGAGATTCCATGAGAATCCTGTTTTTAAGTCAACTTTGACTTTCGTTGACTTTTTCCGACTCGCCTTGTAAGTTTGAAGACCGAAATTTTATTTAAAAAAATAATATTTTTAATTTATTTTTATTATGATTTATTTGGATTTATGAAAATTTAATATAATTATTTTGAATTTATTTGGAATTAAAGAATAACTTTTACGGTTTTAACACGAACGTCATTTAACTATTCCCGAGTCATCTAAAATCCCGAAACAAACCCGAAACCTGACTTTGGCATGAGTCACACGCCCATGTCATCCTTTTCCACTCACTTTTGGATATTTTCATTATTTTGATTAATCTAATAATAATATCTTAGATATTTATTACTTTATCGATCCGTTAACTTAAACGCCGCAAATCGCTTCAAAAACAGACCGATTCTTCTCATTTCACACGGCACTCTTACCCTCTAATAGGACTAGATATTTGTCTTTCTTTTGATTATAATATCATAATATCTTGATATTTAATTTAATTAACTTAATATATAATTATATCTAATCAATTACCGTAATATAATTATTAAACCCGAGTCAATTCCGTAACAACAATTTCAAAACCCGACTCCATAATCCTCCTATATGTACACGGCCCATTCTCCACTTTACTCACTAACAACTTTTCATTTTACAATAAATCAAATTAAGATCTAATTAATCGTTCTTCATCGTTCTTCATTCGGTCTTCGTCGTTCTTCATTCGTTCTTCGTCGTTCTTGAGCAAAATCATCATAAAACCTTCATTTCTTAATTAAATCCGTCCTAACTTATAATTCTAGAATCTCCTCTTCGCTCTCCATCTTCAAGTACGGTTTAATTTCAAATCCGACAAAATCGTTTTCAACATTTAATTATGGAAAATCAAGTTTAAATTCTAATAATGTTTTTCTTGTCATTTCTTATAGGGGGAAGATTTTGAAGACGAGTTTGGTGACTCGTATATTTTGGGTGAAGATTAGTAGACGGGTTTTTCTTTACTTCTTATTTTGGTGCTACTTGATTTTGCTAGCTAGGTAACGATTCCGAGTTACTCGACGATTTAATGTTAATAGCTTTGGTTTACTTTAGTTTTTGGTTCATCTTTAGTTTTTGTTCATATGATTATGGTTTTATGATTTTAGTTAGTAACATGATAAGTGGTTGATTATATTATGTTGTAGGAATTTATGAATATGTTGGTGTTCTTGTTATATTTTTATGATTTCTTCATGATGATGATTGTTGCATGTTGGATGGTTAAATTGGATGTTTAATAATGGATGTTAGTAATTAAAAACATGTTAGAATTAATTGGAAATTTGGGGTTGTTGCTTTGGTTGTGTGAACCGTGGAGGAGGGGCCAAACCGGACCAGACCGGCCGGTCCAGGCCGGTTCAGACCCGGTCTGGGATGGTCCATGGTGGGTCCGGGTTTTGGTCTTTGGGTTGTGTCAATGTTTGATTGTTTAATTGTTGTTTTGACGGGTTTTAATTATGTTAAAGCATGCTGGAAATAATTAGAAACGGTTTTTAGTAAAACCGTTAAAAAGGCCAAAACAGCCCATTTTGCCCAAAACAGGCCGTGGGGCCCATCCAGGCCCATGTGAGTCCGGCCCAACTCAGCCCGTGGGTCCCACTTTGGGACTTGTGACGGTTTTTGAGTTATCGTCATTTTTATCGTGTTTTGTAATATTTAGCAAGTGGGGAATATTAATACGTAAAATATTTAATTAAAAAGGTTTTTCATAAAATTATTATTTCTCACATGTTAGCAATTATAAGACGAGATCGTAGTTTATTTTGATATCCTTTAAGTCAAGCGGGGTTTTACGTAAGATTTAATAATTCACATGTTAGAAGTTTTATTAAAATAACATGTAATGAATATGTTGATTTTATGTCTATGTGATAAAGACTCTGTTTCTAGCCGGTTTGATCCAACGGGTTTGGTCAAACTAAGATCTAGTCAGCCCCGATTTGACTGATGACCGTCGCGGGACTCGGGTCGGGGATTTGTCTTCAAGTAAGGTTGTATTTAATTATTGAATTAGCCTTAGTAGATATGAGGCGATATGATATTTGGTTATTATTTATATGAAATTAGTCACATGATAGGATGTTTTTCCCGTGACTGTTTTATTATATGGTTGGTGTCGTGTTGACTAAGTACCCATAGAGAATTATGAGTATATGGCGTCTTGACCATTCTAATTCTAAATGAGTATCTTGGACCATGACATTGATAGGCCCGTACTATCTTTAACGAGTATATGTTCCCCGCTTGATAGCTTTTGTGTCTCGGCTTGGTGGGTTTATATCCAAGTCGGGGCATGGCTGCCTGATCCGTTTTGGGACTGGAGCCAGCTTAAGTACTAGCCATCTCTGCTTAGGGGGTCGCCTAGTAGAGTTTCTCATAGACGGGTATGTCATGGGACGGGGAACGGAATAGCGGTTGTCGCTAGGTCTGATCAGTCTAGGACTAGGATGTTTTCCTACCTTTTGGTATAGCCTCGAGTTACAGAAGTCTTCTATCGACTGTTCTAAGAACTTATGCCTGTTTGTAGAAGTATTGGTCTTTCATGTTTGTATGATTCTATGAGTTCTAGAAGGTGAGATGCAAGCCGGCTAGGATTGATAGAGTTTGGATTACCGATTGTTAACTGATTCACATGATTACGTGTTGATTAGGGTTTTGAGTGTATCATGGCCATGTTTCTGAGAGGAACCTCTGAGCTAGCATACCAGCTTCCCTACCTCGAGTTATAGTTTATTATCGGTTTCACATGATAGCTTTCACATGCTAGGTTATTTGTTTGTTATCTGTTTCATAACATGAAAAGCATATCATATATGTTTAAGTTTTGTATTTTCCATATACATTGCTTTTATGTTATTCATGTTTTCATTAAACTTGACATTCGTGGCTGGGAAGGAACTCGGAGTTTACTCCCCACTGACATGTGGCTTCCGGGTTTAAATATTTAATGCGGTCGCACAGGTGGTGAATGCATATTTGGGGTACATTGACGAGCTAGCGAGCGAAGTCTTTGACTGGACCGTATATTCGGGTTCATATGTTTTGTATATTATTATACACTCTTTTATTTCCGTATTTATACGGGAGATATGTCTCCCGTCTTGTCTATTTCTTTTGTAGAATATTATTCCCGTATTGTAATGACCATTTTTATTTCAGACACCTTCATTATGTATTTAAATTATTTTTTTCCTTCCGCAAATTTGAGGGTGTCACAGTTGGTATCAGAGCATTTTTGCTCCCGACGCAAGTTTGTGTACCCTTGCATAAATAATTTGACCTTAATAAAATAATAAATTTGTGAGATAGAATGGTAGGATGGGTAGATTAGGATTTATGTTGTAGTCTATGTGTTTATGCTAATTGTTAGGAGTAACTTAATTTGTTTTGTTTCTTATGAAGACGGTTGGACCTCGTGTAGAAGAGATCGTTGTTATTGCCAACCAGGTCCCTGCTCATAAAGAAGACAATTGCCAAGGAGGCTATGCTTGGGTGGCTAGCCAAATTGCTAGGAGCAATATTACGCCTTATGGTAGAATAGGTGTAACCTAGAAGGAGTATCCTCTACCAAAGATTTGAAGATTTATAAGCTTAATTGAAGTGAATTCCTTCTTCATCTTTGAATTCTCTCGTCCTTATAGTATTAAGCTCTCTTCCTTCTATCTAGGTGCTTCTTTCTCTTCTCACCTATTTACCTCTTGGAAATTACTTCAAATAGTTCCTTCATCTTACCATTAGTATCCTTACCTCCCTTTTGTAACATTTTATGGATGTCATAACCATCGGTTTGAGGTATATTATACTTAGTCGGAAGAACTTTGAATCTTGTGGAATATTAGTTTTGTTAGAATGAACGGGTGATTTGAGGAAAGTGTTATAGATCTAATTTCACCATATGGTGGTGAGAGTTGGTGTCCTTGAGGAAGGTGTGGTGAAGTATGTTTAATAATTGTAAAGCTTGATGCTTGTCATGACTTGTGAGTAATAGTTCATGATATTCGATGGTATAAGGTCGAAGGAATTGGCTATGACTTCTTAACTCATGAGTGATTTAGTCTTTTGGACTTAGAAGTTTAGTATTGGTTTGAAGACCATGCGTATGATATGTCTATTTTGGAGTAAATAAGAGTTTCGAATATGATACCTAACCATCATATTAAGCTAGTTCCATGTTTAGATGATTGTAAGGATTTGAGGATACACTTAGGATGAAACTCTCCTAGGGATCTAGATTATGAAAGCTAGAAGTTGCAATATCTTTTTGAGGGTCGAAATAAGCTTAAGGATAGTTGTAGTTGTGGTTAGGAAGTTGGATGATTTTTTTTATGTTACTTGGGAATTTGTTGTCGTTAAATGTTGGACCCTAACGAGAATAAATACTTTGGGGAATTAAGATTTGGATGACACACCTTGAGGAATATCGTCATAAGCGAAAACTGGTGTATTGAGAGTTTGGAATAGATAAATAAATTGATTTACGGTCGCATTGCCCTATGATTGGCAAAAGTTAAGTAAAATGAGATTTGGGGGACTAATCTCTTTTGAGGATTTGTGTTTTAACTTTGGAAGGTGAGAAAGTTATTTGTTAATAACTTAAGATAATGAATTTTGGAATAAATTGGATCAAAGGATTTCATAGTAAGTCTCCTTTACTTTGGGATGGTTAGCGGCATTTTTTCCCAAATTATAAATATTTTGATGGTGGTTTCCAATAAAAGTTTTGATGGAGCTAAGAGGATTATAGTTCGTAATAAATCTTTCATGGGTTGTTAGTTATGGAGTTTACCGTACCGATGGACCTTAGAAGATTCTGATGGAATTTGAATAATTGGGAGTACTCGATGTGTAGTGCTTATGAAATGTTTTGGTAAGAATCTGATGATTGAAAATATTTATGATATATTGCACTCTCTTGAGGACTAGATTCTGGTGCAGTTAGTGTTGTCGAGTTGAGATCGACATTTGAATTGTCATAGATGGAAGATAGTATGGTGATTCATTCCTCTGTTTTTTTCTCTCTTTCTATTCGATTTATTCTTTCGAATATTTCGTTCCTTCTATCAATTATCATCTCGTATTGATAGATTATTAGAAACTTTAGTTAGAAATTTTAGGTATAGATAGTAGTGTGATTACATTTACTATAGAATTTTTGAACTAATCGTTTGTAGAAATGTTTTATAATTTCAAGTATTTTACCGTCAAGAAGTGTTGAGACTTGTTATTGGAGACGTTCGATACCTGGTTTTCTCATTTATTGATGCGAAAAAGTATCTTTTAAAGTCTTTGAATTGGGACGTCGATGTTCTTAACAGCTGACGAGAACCTTCCGCCCCAGTGATAAGACCTTGTAATTTTATTAAGAATATATTTTTAACAGTTTTTGAAATGGACCTACATATACGTACTTTCCTTCTTCTAAGTTTCGAGGACGAAACTTTTTAAAAGGAGGGGTGATTGTAACAACCCGAAAAGGACCCGATTTTTCTAGTAAAAATATTTACTAACACTTTTCAGTAGAACTTAAGTTTTTAAAATAGGAATTTTTGTTCGGAGTCTTATTTTAAAATTCCGCGTTCGTATTTGGAATTTCTGAGAGATTTCATGAAAAGACCGTTTTTAGTCATCTTTGACTTTTCTTGACAAAAGTCGTCTTTGACTTTTCCTTGACTTTTTAAAGTCGTCATTGACTTTTTCTTGACTTTTAAGTCGTCCTAAACTTTTCTTGACTTTTAAGTCATCTTCGCTTTTTTTCGACTTTTCAGTCAACTTTGACTTCCGTTGACTTTTCCCGACTCGTCTCATAAGTATGAAGAACGAAATTTTATTTAAAAAAATAATATTTTTGAATTATTTTTATTTAGATTTATTAAGATTTATCATAATTTAATAAAATTATTTGGAATTTATTCGGAATTTAAAGAATAACGTTTACGGTTTTAACCGAACGTCATTTAACTATTCCCGACGCATCGTAATGCGCGCAACAAAATCGAAACTCGACTTTGGCATGCGTCACGCGCCCATGTCATCGTTTTCCACTCACATGAGATAGTTTATTCTTTTGATTAAACTAATAAGAATATCTTAGATATTTTCAACTTTATCGATCAGTTAACGAAAAATTACGCAAATCGTTTACAAAACTGACCCGACAGTCACCATATCACACGGTTTTTCCTCTCTCTTTGACCTTGATATTTTCTTTCTTTTCATTACAATAACATAATATCTTGATATTTAATTCAATTAACTTAATATCTAATTAATTACGGTAATAGAATTATTATACCGGGTCAATTCCATAACAACAATTTCAAACCCAACTCACTATTTTGCTCTATAAACTCACGGCTCACACACTCCACTTTACTCACAAACAACTTTTCATTTTTCAACAAATCAAATTAAGATCAAAATATCAATTTCTTTAATCGTTCTTGAGCGTTCTTCGCGTTCTTCATCCGTTCTTCATCGTTCTTGAGCAAAACCTTCATAAAACCTTCATTTCTTAATTAAATCCGTCCTAACTTATATTTCTAGGATCTCCTCTTCGCTCCCCATCTTCTAGTACGGTTTATTGTCAATTCCGTCAAAATCGTTTTCAACACTTTAATTATGGAAAATCAAAGTTTTAATTCTAATAATGTTTTTCTTGTCATTTCCTATAGGGGAAGACTTTGAAGACGAGTTTGGTGACTCGTATATTTTAGGAGAAGATTAGAAGACGGGTTTCTTATTTTCTTAGTTCTTATTATTTTGGTGCTACTTGATTTTAGCTAGCTAAGGGAACAATTCCGATTTACTCGACGAAATAATGTCACATAGCTTAAGTTTTAGTTCATATTATTGTTACTTATGATTTTTAAGTAGTAATATGATAAGTAGTTATTTTTATTATGTTGTTGAATAATTAGTATGATTAGTGTTCTTCCCATATTTTGATGATTGGTTCATAAGCATGATTTTTGTATGCATGATGGTTGAATTGGATGTTTAAAAATGGATGTTGTTAATTAAAAACATGTTAGAATTAATTGGGAAGTGTGGTTGTGTGAACCGTGGGAAGTGGCAGTGAACCGGACCCAAAACCAGCCGGTCCAGGCCGGTTCAGGCCCGGTCCAGGCCGGTCTGGGCTGGTCCTTGGTGGGTCCGGGCTTTGGTCTTTGGGTTGTGTCGATGTTTGATTGTTTAATTGTTGTTTTGACGGGTTTTAATTATGTTAAAGCATGCGGGAAATAATTAGAAACGGTTTTTAGTAAAACCGTTAAAAAGGCCAAAACAGCCCATTTTGCCCAAAACAGGCCGTGGGGCCCATCCCGGCCCATGTGGGGTCCGGCCCAACTCAGCCCGTGGGTCCCACTTTGGGACTTGTGACGGTTTTTGAGTTATCGTCATTTTTATCGTGTTTTGTAATATTTAGCAAGTGGGAAATATTAATAAGTAAAATATTTAATTAAAAAGGTTTTTTCATTAAATTATTATTTCTCACATGTTAGAAATTATAAGACGAGATCGTAGTTTAATTTAATATCCTTTTTGTCAAACGGGTTTGGTATGATAGAATAATTCACATGTTAGAAGTCTTAATAAAATAACATGAAATGAATATGTTGATTTTATGTCTATGTGGAAAAGACTCTGTTTCTAGCCGGTTTGACCAAACGGGTTTGGTCAAACTAAGATCTAGTCAGCCCCGTTTGACTGATGACCCGTCGCGGGACTCGGGTCGGGGATTTGTCTTCAGGTAAGGTTTTATTTAATGAATGAATGAGCCTTAGTAGATATGAGGCGATATGATATTTGAATATGATTTATATGCAATTAGTCACATGATAGGATGTTTTTCCCGTGACTGTTTGATTATATTGTTGGTGTCGTGTTGACTAAGTACCCATAGAGAATTATGAGTATATGGCGTCTTGACCATTCTAATTCTAAATGAGTATCTTGGACCATGACATTGATAGGCCCGTACTATCTTTAACGAGCATATGGAGTTTGCCGCTTGATAGCTTCTGTGTCCCGGCTTGGTGGGTTTATATCCAAGTGGGGGTATGGCTGCCATTGTTTCCACTTTGGGAAATGGAGCCAGTTTAAGTACTAGCCAACCCCTTTGATGGATCTTCTTAGGGTGTACTCATGTGATTGTATCATGGGTCTTGGATGCGATGGATCTTCGCATTTCTCTGGGTCTGCGCAGTCTAGGTTTAGGGTTGAGTCGTATCTTGGACATGTTTCTGAGAGGAACCTCTGCGCTAAGATATGTGCTTTGGATCTGGGCCATGTCATTAGTGTGACCGCTGAGCCTAGATGTGTGCTTGGTATTTGGGCCATGTTACCGGAGTGACCGCTGAGCCTAAATATTTAAGTATATCCTACCTCGTGGTATAGACTCGAGTTACAGTCGACTATTGACGTCACTAAGAACTTGTGCCTGTTTGTAGAAGTATTGGGCTTTCATGTATGTATGATTCTATGAGTTCTAGAAGGTGAGATGCAAGCCGGCTAGGATTGATAGAGTTTGGATTACCGATTGTTAACTGATTCACATGATTACGTGTTGATTAGGGTTTGAGTGTATCATGGCCATGTTCCTGAGAGGAACCTCTGAGCTAGCATACCAGCTTCCCTACCTCGAGTCATAGTTTATTATCGGTTTCACATGATAGCTTTCACATGCTAGGTTATTTGTTAGTTATCTGTTTCATAACATGAAAAGCATATCATATATTTTTAAGTTTTGTATTTTCCATATACATTGCTTTTATGTTATTCATGTTTCATTAAACTCGACATTTCGTGGCTGGGAGAACTCGGAGTTACTCCCCCCTGACTGTGGCTTCCGTGTTTATATTTAATGCGGTCGAACAGGTGGTGAATGCATATTTGGGGTACATTTACGAGCTAGCGAGCGAAGTATTTACCTTGGACCTATATTCGGTTCTTAGATTGTATATTATTATACACTCGTTTTATTTCTGTATTTATACGGGAGATATGTCTCCCGTCTTGTAGATTTATTTTGTATAATAGTATTTTCGTTTTGTAATGACCTTTTTATGTTATGACACCTTCGTATCGTATTCTCGTATTTCTTTTATGTATTAAATAATTTTTTTTTTTTCTTCCGCAAATTTGAGGGTGTCACAGTTGGTATCAGAGCTATTTTGCTCCCGACGCACGTTTGTGTACCCTTGCATAAATAACTTGACCTTAATAAAATAATAACTTGTGAGATAGAATGGTAGGATGGGTAGATTAGGATTTATGTTGTAGTCTATTTGTTTATGCTAATTGTTAGGAGTAACTTAATTTGTTTTGTCTCTTATGAAGATGGTTGGACCTCGTGTAGAAGAGATCGTTGTTAGTGCCAACAAGGTCCCTCCTCATAAAGAAGACAATTGCCAAGGAGGCTATGCTTGGGTGGCTAGCCAAATTGCTAGGAGCAATATTACGCCTTATGGTGGAATATGTGTTACCTAGAAGGAGTATCCTCTACCGAAGATTTGAAGATTTATAAAGCCTATTTGAAGTGAATTCTTTCTTCATCTGCGAATTCTCTCGTCCTTTATATTTTAATGCTCTTCACCTTTCTCTCTAGGTGCGTTTCCTTTCTTCTTTCCAATCTTTTTTACTTTTAAAATTTCTCTTGATAGTTCTCCATCTTACCATTGGTATCCTTACCTTCCTCTGGTAACATTTTAAGGATGTCATACCCCTTTGTTGGAAGTATATTATACTTAGTCGGAAGAACTTTGAATCTTGTGGAATATTAGTGTTTGTTAGAATGAACTTGTGATTTGAGGAAAATGTTATAGATCTAATTTCACCATATGGTGGTAAGAGTTGGTGTCATTGAGGAAGGTGTGGTGAAGTATGTTTAATAATTGTAAAGCTGGATGCTTGTCATGACTTGTGAGTAATAGTTCATGATATTCGATGGTATAAGGTAGAAGGAATTGGCTATGACTTCTTAACTCATTAGTAATTTAGTCTTTTGGACTTAGAAGTGTAGTATTGGTTTGAAGACCATGCGTTTGACATGTCTATTTTGGAGTAAATAAGAAGTTTCGAATATGGTGCCTAACCATCCTATTAAGCTAGTTCCGTGTTTAGATGATTATAAGGATTTGAGGATAAACTTAGGAGGAAAGTCTCTTAGTGGTTTTAGACTATGAAAACTTGGAGTTGCAATATCATTTCTTTGGAGGATCGAATTAAGCATAATGGTGGTTGGTTGTGGTGGTTAAGGATTTTGGTGGTTCTTTAAAGGTCACTTGGAAAAATAGTTGTTTTAAATGTTGGACCCTAATGGGAATAATTACTTTGTGGAATTTTGGATTTGGATGACCAAACTTAAGGAATATGGTTATAAGCAAAAACCGATGTATAGAGAGTTTGAAGGAGCTAAATAAATTGATTTACGGTCGCATTGCCCTATGATTGGCAAAAGTTAAGTGAAATGAGATAGGGTGACTACCCTCTTTTGAGGATATGTGTTTTAACTTTTGAAGGTGAGAAAGTTCATTTGTTAATAACTCAGGATAATGAATTTTGGAATAAATTGGATCAAAGGATTTCATAGTAAGCCTCTTTTACTTTGTGGTTGTTAGCGGTCTTGTTTCTTTAATTATAAATATTTTGATGGTGATTTCCAATAATAGTTTCGATGGACCTTAAAAGATTTTTATTGAATAGGAATAATTGGGAGTTGCTACTCGGTGTGGCATGCTTATGAAATATCTTGGTAGGAATCCGATGATTGAAATGTTGAGGATATATTGCACTCCCTTGAGGACTAGTTTACTTGTACAGTTAGTATTGTCGAGTTACTATCGACATTAGAATTTTCATAGAGTGAAGAGAGTATTGGGGTTCATCCTTCGTTTTTCTTTATTCTTTCCTTCTTTCTTTCTTCTTTCTTTTCGATTTATTCTTTCGAATATTTCGTTCCTTCTATCATTTGTCATCTCGTATAGATAGGATATTAGAAGCTTTAGTTAGAAGTTTTAGGTATAGATAGTAGTGTTATTACTTTTACTATAGAATTTTTGAATTAAAAGCTTTTAGAAATGTTTTATGATTTCAAGTATTTTACCGTCAAGGAGTGTTGAGACTTGTTATTGGAGACGTTCGATAACTAGTTTCTCATTTATTGATGCGAAAATGTGTCTTTTAAAGTCTTTGACTTGGGACGTCGATGTTCTTATCGGCCGACGAGAACCTTCCGCCCCAGTGATAAGACCCTGTAATTTTATTACGAATATATTTTTAACAGTTTTGAAATAGACCTACATATATGTTACTTTCCTTCTTCTAAGTTTCGAGGACGAAACTTTTTAAAAAGGAGGGGTGATTGTAACAACCCGAAAAATGCCGATTTTTCTAGTTAAAATATTTACTAACACTTTTCAGTAGAACTTAAGTTTTTAAAATAGGAATTTTTGTTCCGAGTCTTATTTTGAAATTCCGCGTTCGTATTTGGAATTTTTGAGGGATTCCATGAAAAGACCGTTTTTAGTCATCTTTGACTTTTCTTGACTTTTAAGTCGTCTTTGACTTTTCCTTGACTTTTTAAAGTCGTCATTGACTTTTTCTTGACTTTTAAGTCGTCCTAAACTTTTCTTGACTTTTAAGTCATCTTCGACTTTTCTCGACTTTTCAGTCAACTTTGACTTCCGTTGACTTTTCCCGACTCGTCTCATAAGTATGAAGACCGAAATTTTATTTAAAAAAATAATATTTTTGATTTATTTTTATTTAGATTTATTAAGATTTATCATAATTTAATATAATTATTTTGAATTTATTCGGAATTTAAAGAATAACGTTTACGGTTTTTAACCAAACGTCATTTAACTATTCCCGACGCATCGTAATGCGCGCAACAAAATCGAAACTCGACTTTGGCATGAGTCACGCGCCCATGTCATCGTTTTCCACTCACATGAGATAGTTTACTTCTTTTGATTAAATTAATAAGAATATCTTAGATATTTTCAACTTTATCGATCAGTTAACGAAAATTACGCAAATCGCTCAAAATCAGACCCGCTTTCTCTCCTATCCACACGGTTTTTCCTCTCTCTTTGACCTTGATATTTTCTTTCTTTTCATTACAATAACATAATATCTTGATATTTAATTCAATTAACTTAATATCTAATTAATTACGGTAATATAATTATTATACCGGGTCGATTCCATAACAACAATTTCAAACCCAACTCACTATTTTGCTCTATAAACTCACGGCTCACACACTCCACTTTACTCCCAAACAACTTTTCATTTTTCAACAAATCAAATTAAGATCAAAATATCACTTTCTTTAATCGTTCTTGAGCGTTCTTCGCGTTCTTCATCCGTTCTTCATCGTTCTTGAGCAAAACCTTCATAAACCCTTCATTTCTTAATTAAATCCGTCCTAACTTATATTTCTAGGATCTCCTCTTCGCTCCCCATCTTCTAGTACGGGTTATTTTCAATTCCGTCAAAATCGTTTTCAACACTTTAATTATGGAAAATCAAAGTTTTAATTCTAATAATGTTTTTCTTGTCATTTTTTATAGGGGAAGACTTTGAAGACGAGTTTGGTGACTCGTATATTTTAGGAGAAGATTAGAAGACGGGTTTCTTATTTTCTTAGTTCTTATTATTTTGGTGCTACTTGATTTTAGCTAGCTAAGGTAACAATTCCGATTTACTCGACGAAATAATGTCACATAGCTTAAGTTTTAGTTCATATTATTGTTACTTATGATTTTTAAGTAGTAATATGATGAGTAGTTATTTTTATTATGTTGTATGAATAATTAGTATGATTAGTGTTCTTGCCATAGTTTGATGATTGGTTCATAAGCATGATTTTTGTATGCATGATGGTTGAATTGGATGTTTAATAATGGATGTTGTTAATTAAAAACATGTTAGAATTAATTGGGAAGTGTGGTTGTGTGAACCGTGGGAAGTGGCAGTGAACCGGACCCAAAACCAGCCGGTCCAGGCCGGTTCAGGCCCGGTCCAGGCCGGTCTGGGCTGGTCCTTGGTGGGTCCGAGTTTTGGTCTTTGGGTTGTGTCGATGTTTGATTGCTTAATTGTTGTTTTGACGGGTTTTAATTAAGTTAAAGCATGCGGGAAATAATTAGAAATCGGTTTTAGAAAAATTAAAGCAAAACAGCCATTTTGTGTCAAAACAGGCCGTGGGGCCCATCCAGGCCCATGTGGGGTCCGGCCCAACTCAGCCCGTGGGTTCCACTTTGGGACTTGTGACGGTTTTTGAGTTATCGTCATTTTTATCGCGTTTTGTAATAATTAGCAAGCGAGAAATATTAATAAGTAAAATAATTAATTAAAAAGGTTTTTTTTTTCATTAAATTATTATTTCTCACATGTTAGAAATTATAAGACGAGATCGTAGTTTAATTTAATATCCTTTTTGTCAAACGGGTTTTGGGGTATGATATAATAATTCACATGTTAGAAGTTTTAATAATATAACATGTAA
>JAIUZE010002652.1:0-70589 GCA_022085475.1 Heliosperma pusillum | reverse complement strand
ATAAAACCTCGTCTCCAATAGTTCACGGAAACGAGTCCACCCGAAATTAGGCTCCAACTTAGCAGTAGGACCAGAAAGAGTCCACCTTTGATCCGCTTCCTTCACTAAGAAGTGGGAAGCAAGACGGACCTTATCCTCTTCAAGGACATCATACAGAGAAAAGCTCTTCTCCATTTCACGTAACCACCCCGAAAGCTGAACTGGATCTACCTCACCACCGTAGGTTTTGGCTTGGCTCCTAGATAGTTGAGAAGCAACCCATGAAAAACTTCCGTGTCTCTCACGGTCGGGAATAGGAGTAGGAATCGGATTTGCTTGCTGGTTTTGCTGATTTTGCTGGTTTTGGATAATAACGGTAAGAGCTGCTAAGATCGTGTTGTCAATCCTCGGAGGCATCTTGCAAAATAAAACACAGATTAGTACTTATCATTTAGCAAGAACAAAGAGACTACAACATAACTCCTAATCTACCCATCTTACCCTTCTATCTCACAAGTTTATTATTTATTAAGGTCAAGTTATTTATGCAAGGGTACACAAACGTGCGTCGGGAGCAAAATAGCTCTGATACCAACTGTGACACCCTCAAATTTGCGGAAAGAAAAAAAATTATTTAAATACATACATAAAGATAAGAATACAATAAAAGGTGTCATAAATAAAAAGGGTCAGTACAAAACGGAAATAATATTATACAAAAGAAATATACAAGACGGGAGACATATCTCCCGTATAAATACGGAATGAAAAGAGTATATAATAATATACAATCTAAGAACCGAATATAGGTCCAAGGTAAATACTTCGCTCGCTAGCTCGTCAATGTACCCCAAACATGCATCACCACCTGTTCGACCGCATTAAATATAAACACGGAAGCCACAGTCAGTGGGGCGTAACTCCGAGTTCTCCCAGCCACGAAATGTCGAGTTTAATGAAACATGAATAACATAAAAGCAATGTATATGGAAAATACAAAACTTAAACATATATGATATGCTTTCCATGTTATGAAACAATTAACTAACATATAACCTATCATATGAAATCTATCATGTGAAACCAATAATAAAATATAACAAGTGGTAGGGAAGCTGGTATGCTAGCTCAGAGGTTACCCTGTAACGTGGCCATGATACACTCAAACCCTAATCAACACGTAATCATGTGAATCAGTTAACAATCGGTAATCCAAACTCTATCAATCTTAGCCGGCGTGCATCTCACCTTCTAAAACTCATAGAATCATACATACATGAAAGACCAATACTTCTACAAACAGGCATAAGTTCTTAGAACCGTCAATAGTCGCCTTCTGTAACTCGAGGCTATACCACAAGGTAGGAAAACATCCTAGTCCTAGACTGATCAGACCTAGCGACAACAGCTATTCCATTCCCCGTCCCATGACATAACCGTCTATGAGAAACTCTACTAGGCGACCCCCTAAGCAGAGATGGCTAGTACTTAAGCTGGCTCCAGTCCCAAAACGGATCAGGCAGCCATGCCCCGACTTGGATATAAACCCACCAAGCCGAGACACAAAAGCTATCAAGCAGTGAACTCCATATGCTCGTTAAAGATAGTACGGGCCTATCAATGTCATGGTCCAAGATACTCATTTAGAAATAGAATGGTCAAGACGCCATATACTCATAATTCTCTATGGGTACTTAGTCAACACGACACCAACCATATAATAAAACAGTCACGGGAAAAACATCCTATCAGGTGACTAATTGCATATCAATAATAATCAAATATCATATCGCCTCATATCTACTAAGGCTAATTCATAATTAAATACAACCTCACTTGAAGACAAATCCCCGACCCGAGTCCCGCGACGGGTCATCAGTCAAATCGGGGCTGACTAGATCTTAGTTTGACCAAACCAGTTGGATCAAACCGGCTAGAAACAGAGTCTTTATCACATAGACATAAAATCAACATATTCATTACATGTTATATTATTAAAACTTCTAACATGTTAATTATTACATTTTACGTAACCCCCCGCTTGACTTAAAGGATATAAATTTAAACTACGATCTCGTCTTATAATTTCTAACATGTGAGAAATAATAATTTTATGAAAAACCCTTTTTAATTAAATATTTTACGTATTAATATTTCCCACTTGCTAAATATTACAAAACACGATAAAAATGACGATAACTCAAAAACCGTCACAAGTCCCAAAGTGGGACCCACGGGCTGAGTTGGGCCGGACCCACATGGGCCTGGATGGGCCCCACGGCCTGTTTTGGCTAAAATGGCTGTTTTGGCCTTTTTTTAACGGTTTTACTAAAAACCGTTTCTAATTAATTCCCGCATGCTTTACATAATTAAAACCCGCCAAACAACAATTAAACAATCAAACATCGACACAACCCAAAGACCAAAACCCGGACCCACCTTGACCAACCCAGACCGGTCTGAACCGGCCTGGACCGGCCTGGTTTGGACCGGTTTTCCAGCCACCAATTCGGCCACCACCAAACAACAACCCCAAATTTCCAAATTAATTCTAACATGTTTTTAATTAATCAACACCCATTTTAACAACCAATTTAACCATCCATCATACAACAATAATCATCATGAAGAAATCATAAAAATATAACAAGAACAACCAACATGTTATAAAATCATAAAACACCATACTAACTACTACTTAACATGTTACTAACTAAAAATCATAAAATCATAATAATATGAACAAAAACTAAAGATGAACCAAAACTAAAGAAAAACCAAAGCTATGTAACATTTATCCGTCGAGTAACTCGGAATAGTTACCTTAGCTAGCTAAAATCAAGTAGCACCAAAATAATAAGAACTAAGAACTAAGAAACCCGTCTTCTAGTCTTCCCCTAATATATACGAGTCAACAAACTCGTCTTCAAAATCTTCCCCTATAAGAAATGA
Organism: Heliosperma pusillum; assembly: GCA_022085475.1. Lineage (NCBI taxonomy): Eukaryota > Viridiplantae > Streptophyta > Magnoliopsida > Caryophyllales > Caryophyllaceae > Heliosperma > Heliosperma pusillum. The sequence goes on along the minus strand of JAIUZE010002652.1, from coordinate 67,658 downwards.
CAAGAAAACATTATTAGAACTTAAAATATGAATTTCCATAATTAAAGTCTTGAAAACGATTTTGACGGAATTGAAATAAAACCGTACGTGGAGATGGAGAGCGAAGAGGAGATCCTAGAAATATAAGGTAGGACGGATTTAATTAAGAAATGAAGGTTTTATGAAGGTTTTGCTCAAGAACGATGAAGAACGGATGAAGAACGCGAAGAACGCTCAAGAACGATTAAAGAAAGTGATATTTTGATCTTAATTTGATTTGTTGAAAAATGAAAAGTTGTTTCGGGATAGGAATGAGTGATGTGAGCCGTTGAGTGGATAGTAGCTCAAAATAGTTGGTTGGGTTTGAAAATTGTTGTTATGGAATTGACCCGGTTAAATAATTTTATATTACCGTAATTAACTAGATATTAGTTAATTGAAATAAATATCAAGATATTATGTTATTATAATGAAAAGAAATAAAATATCAAGGCTAAGAGAGGAAGAAAAACCGTGTGGTATGGGTGATATCGGGTCAGTTTTGTAAACGATTTGCGTAATTTTCGTTAACTGATCGATAAAGTAAATAAATATCCAGATATTATTATTAGTTTAATCAAAAGAATTAAACTATCTCATGTGAGTGGGAAAACGATGACATGGGCGCGTGACTCATGCCAAAGTCGAGTTTCGATTTTGTTGCGCGCATTACGATGCGTCGGGAATAGTTAAATGACGTTTGGTTAAAAACAGTAAACGTTATTCTTTAAATTCCGAATAAATTCAAAATAATTATATTAAATTATGATAAATCTTAATAAATCTAAATAAAAATAAATCAAAAATATTATTTTTTTAAATAAAATTTCGGTCTTCAAACTTATGAGACGAGTCGGGAAAAGTCAACGGAAGTCAAAGTTGACTGAAAAAGTCGAGAAAAGTCAAAAATGACTTAAAAGTCAAGAAAAGTTTATGACGACTTAAAAGTCAAGAAAAAGTCAATGACGACTTTAAAAAGTCAAGGAAAAGTCAAAGACGACTTAAAAGTAAAGAAAAGTCAAAGATGACTAAAAACGGTCTTTTCATGAAATCCCTCAGAAATTCCAAATACGAACGCGGAATTTCAAAATAAGACTCGGAACAAAAATTTCTATTTTAAAAACTTAAGTTCTACTGAAAAGTGTTAGTAAATATTTTCACTAGAAAAATAGGGTATATTTCGGGTTGTTACAATCACCCCTCCTTTTAAAACGTTTCGTCCTCGAAACTTAGAAGAAGGAACGTAACATATATGTAGGTCTATTTCAAAACTGTTAAAATATACTTGTAATAAAAATACATGGTCTTATCAATGGGGCGGAAGATTCTCGTCTGCAGTCAAGAATCTCATCGTCCAAGTCAAAGACTCAAAAGATACAATTTCGCGTCAATTAATGAGAAAACTAGTTATCGAACGTCTCCAATAACGAGTCTCAACACTCCTTGACGGTAAAATACTTGAAATCAATAAAATTTCCAAAAGCTTTTAGTTCAAAAATTCTATAGTAAAGGTAATAACACTACTATCTATACCTAAAATTTCTAACTAAAGCTTCTAATAACCTATCTATACGAGATGATAATTGATAGAAGGAACGAAATATTCGAAAGAATAAATCGAATAGAAAGAGAGAAAAGAGAGGAATGAATCACCATACTATCTTCCATCTATGATACTTCAAATGTTTTATCGTAACTCAACAACACTAACTGCACCAGAATCTAGTCCTCAAGAGAGTGCAATATATCCTAAACATTTTCAATCATCAGATTCCTACCAAAATATTTCATAAACACGATACATCAAGTAACAACTCCCAATTATTCAAATTCAATTAAAATCTTCTAAGGTCCATTGGTACGGTAAACTTGTAACTAACAAACCATGAAAGATTCATTATGAACTCTAATCTTCTTAGCTCCTTAAAACTCTTATTGAAAACCATCATCAAAATATTTATAATTAGGGAACCAAGATTGTTAACGACCACAAAGTAAAGGACTTACTATGAAATCCTTTAATCCAATTTCTTCAAAACTTCATTACCCTAAATTATTAACAACGAACCTTCTCATCCTCAAAAGTTGAATCACAAAACCTCAAAGAGATTAGTCACACAAATCTTATTTCACATAACTTTTGCCAAACATAGGGCAATGCAACCGTAAATCAATTTATTTATCTCTTCCAAACTCTTAATACATCGGTTTTTGCTTATGAGGATATTCCTCAAGTTTGGTCATCCAAATCCAAAATTCCACAAGGTAATTATTCCCATTAGGGTCCAACATTTAAAACAACTATTTTTCCAAGCAACCTTTAAAGAACCACTAAAATCCTTAACCACAACCACCAATCACCATTTTGCTTAATTCGATCCTTAAAAGAAATGATATTGCAACTTCCAGCTTTCATATTTTAAAACCACTAGGAGAATTTCATCCTAAGTTTATCCTCAAATCCTTATAATATCTAAACACGGAACTAGCTTAATAGGATGGCTAGGTACCATATTCGAAACTTCTTATTTACTCCAAAATAGACATATCATAAGCATGGTCTTCAAACCAATACTAAACTTCTAAGTCCAAAAGACTAAATTACTAATGAGTTAAGAAGTCATAGCCAACTCATTCGATCTTACACCCTCGAATATCATGAACTATTACACACAATTCATGACAAGTATCTAGCATTAAAATCATTAAACATAACTTACCACACCTTCCTCAAGGATACCAACTCTCACCACCATAGGGTGAAATTAGATCTATACCATTTTCCTCAAATCACAAGTTCATTCTAACATACACTAATATTCCACAAGATTCAAAGTTCTTCCGACTAAGTATAATATACCACAATCCGATGGTGATGACATCCATAAAAATGTTACAAGAGGGAGGTAAGGATACCTATGTTAAGATGGAGGAACTATCAAGAGAAACTTTCAAGAGGCAATAGGTTGGAATAGAAAGTAGCACCTAGATAGAAGGAAAAGGGCATAATACTATAAGGACAAGAGAATTCAAAGATGAAGAAGGAATTCGCTTCAATTAGGCTTATAAATCTTCAAATCTTCGGTAGAGGATACTCCTTCTAGGTAACACATATTCCACCATAAGGCGTAATATTGCTCCTAGCAATCTGGCTAGCCACCCAAGCATAGCCTCCTTGGCAATTTTCTTCTTTATGAGCAGGGACCTGGTTGGAAGTAACAACGATCTCTTCTACCCGAGGTCTAACCGTCTTCATAAGAAACAAACAAATTTAGTTACTCCTAACAATTAGCATAAACAAATAGACTACAACATAAATCCTAATCTACCCATCCTACCCTTCTATCTCACAAGTTTATTATTTATTAAGGTCAAGTTATTTATGCAAGGGTACACAAACGTGCGTCGGGAGCAAAAATGCTCTGATACCAACTGTGACACCCTCAAATTTGCGGAAGGAAAAAAAATAATTTAAATAAATAATGAAGGTGTATGGAATAAAAAGGGTCATTACAAAACGAAAATAATATTATACATCTTTTATTTCTGTATTTATACGGGAGATATGTCTCCCGTTTCCGATACTTTTATTATAATATTAGTTTTCGTTTTGTATGACCTTTTTATTCCAGGACACCTTCATTATGATTTAAATTATTTTTTTTCATTTCGCAAATTTGAGGGTTGTCACACCGAAAACATAATCTACTAAGGCCACACTAGTAAATTACAACTGATTGTACAAAAATGCGTAAAATTAAACAATGCAAACAACATTCAACATAATAAAAGCATCAACTAAAATTAATCATACAAAACATAATGCATAACTTATGTTGATTAATTATCCAAACCACAATTAAATCATGTGACGATTCCGTAATCCATCACTAGATTTCAATCAAAATCCCATGAAATTCATAATCAATATGAATAACAACAACATTATTTTAAACCTTTTTAAAATAACATGGTATCAAAAATTTGTGAACTTTTTCACAAAAACAATCATACATTATCTTAATAATGTACAAAACAAAAACCGGTATAAGAAAAAAACGAATTTTTTTTTTTATAATTACTGTTCATACGTGAACAGTAGCAGGTACCCAAAATTTTTTTTTTCTTTTCTTTCTTTTCTCTCGGTTTATAACAAAACCGGAAAAACTATACAAAAAAAAAAACTTGCAGTTGCTGCCATTTAAAAAAAAAAAGAATTTTTTTTTTTAATTCTGTGAACAGTACATGAACAGTACGCGGACAGAAAAAAAAAAATCAAATTAAACGGTTTTAATTCGATCATGCTTATATTAACTAGATCGGTACAAACAAAACAATATCTAATCGATATTAAACATTGATACAAAACTAGATGATTCAAATTAACCTTTTAACATGAATATCTAGATCATTTTATACCGAAAATATAAAGCAGAAGGATGTTCATAAACATTCATATCAAATTCCATTTACGTTTTAATTCAATCATTATTAAATCAAAACATCTACAAATTCATATATTATTATCTCAACCTTCTAAAATAACAATATTTGAATCAAAATGGATCCCCAAAAAAAACATACGGCACAAAAAAAAACTTTTGCCGAATTAAATTTTTTTTTTTTTATTAAGAATTATACAAATTCATATTTACGAAGATCATATAAACAATTTCATAGCCCAAAGGCTCTGATACCACTTGTGGGAAAATATCCGTATACTTCCCTTTAAATCATACAAGATTATAATGAAATTAAGATTATATGATTAATAGTCATAAACGAAAATGCATAATAAACGAGAGATTAGAAATAACCTTTAGTCCTTGCTTAAAGGCCTAAGAACAATATCAAAAAGATGATATCTCCTAATCGTAGCACCCAAGATAGAATGAGAAATGCCCTTTAATTTGCTAGAATATTTTTGCCAAAAGTTACTGTTAACTTTTTGATCTTGTGATGTGAAGAGATGGAGGCATAAGTGAGAAATAAATTAGGGTTAGAATTTTTTTTCTTCACTTCCCACTTGTCTCACGGCTCCAATAGGGTTTTTATGAGGAGATTTTTCTCCTCAAAATAACTACCCATTGACCGAAAATTCCAGAGTGAATCTGGACTTTATTTCGGTTAAATTCGCTTTAATATATAATGTGTATTATTATTATAAATGTCACTTGTGTTGTCATGTATTAATATGTCCATACAACATTTTGTAGTCGATACATTAATACCGGTCTGACAACATCTAATATGACAATCGTATAATATATACGTTAATTATAATTATTCGTATAATTATAATTTGCTAATTCAATATAACATTTTATATTCAATTACGAATTAACCTTTTAATTCGCACAAGCTTACATTATATATATGTTAATTAAATACAACAGTGTATATTTAATTACGAATTACTTTTAATTCGTCTCAGCTCATATTATTTAATCGTTATTAAATAATCGTCTCATCATCACATTGACTAACCTTTTAGTCAAATACACTGACTAACCTTTTAGTCATGTAATAGGGTATCAATATGATTATTTTCTCAAATAATCACATCTCTCAAACACATCCTATAGGTGTGACTTTTAGGGACCAGTTGATCACCGCCATCTGTATGACAATAACGTCAAACTTATCTAGCAAGCCAACCGTTATTGATAAACATTAATCAACTGATTATTATACAAAGTATACCCTGTGAACCTACAGAGATTTATTTATGTTATTGCACTAACTGTGGAGGACACTAGCTCCAACATATGGAAGTACTCGTTTGTATATCATAATGAACACTTCGACGCGTGCTCACTGTTTTGGTAAAAACTTACGGATTATGTGATTTACTTGTTAGGTGGATCAAAATGGCAATTCTACTAGTACTTAAACAAGAAATAACGAAAGAAGAAGTGCAAGGACAAAATGCAAAAAAGGATAATGACACAAGGAATTGGCGTCGCGGAAAACCCAATGTGGGAAAAACCGCGGGGGGAGTCAGAATCCCTCCAAATATATGCACTAGAATGTAAAAAGTACTTGCTCAGGGGGGTACAATGTATTTAGACGTTAATAATGTAAATAGGAGTAATTTGCTTCATGGTTTGCTTGTATGCTTGAATAGTACTCTGAGTATGGGTATGTGAATGAATGCCTTGTGCCGCTGCTCCTCTTCTTTTTATACTGCGAATTCTAGGGGTGTTCATGATTAACCGAACCGTAAAAACCGGACCGAAAAAACCGAAAACCGCCTTTTTTTAAGTTCGGTTAACCGAACCGAAAAACAAAACCAGATCGGTGAATCGAACAGGTTTAACCGCCTCACAAACGGTTCAGTTTTGGTTCGAGTTTTGGTAATTGCGGTTAACCGAAACCGAACCGAATTACTAATATTGTTTATATATCTTTTGGGCTGAATCAGTCTTGGGCCCAAAAATTAAAATATAACCTTAACTCTCCTCTTATTCTCTCAATCTCACGCCTCCTTCATTCTCTCAATCTCACTCATCTCTCATTCTCATTCTCATCTTTATCATCTCCATCGTCATCATACACCTTCATGTTGCAGTTCATTTTCTTTCCGTTCTTCACTTACCTGCCACCATCGCCCTTCACTTGCCTTCCACCGTCGCCATTCACTTGCCTTCCACCGTCGCCATTCACTTTCATTCCAGCGTCACTTTCCTATCGTCGTCATCATCGTTCAGGTGTCTACCAGTCTACCACCGTCGCCGTTCACGTGCCTGCCACCGTCTATACATCGTCCTCTTGTATTTAGTTAATCCTTGTACACAATTTGTTCATTAGTCTTCGTTTATTAATTTGATATTCCTGTAAGTTCATTTTGTGCTTTTTTTATGTGGGTTTTGAGCGTTTGTTTTGGTCTTCGTTGTTGTGCAACTTGTTTAGTACATGTAAAATCCGAATATTTAGAATCCTTCTCCCAAATGCAAACCCAGTAACATGTAAAATCCTTCTCCAAACAAATATTTAGAATCGGTTCCGGTTAACCGATAAACCGAACCGGTTGGACCGGTTCACCAAACCGAAATAACTGTCATGAACTGGTTCGGTTACGGTTCCCTTTTCAGCCGAACCGTTTGAGCGGTTCACCGTGAAACGGTTCGGTTCGGTTCACCGAATCGTGAATGAACAACCCTAGCGAATTCTCCCTCCAATGTTCCTCTGCGAGATCCCCTCAGCTGGTCCGATTTTCACGGGGGTTGTTGCTGACTTAGTAAAATCTAGTCGTTGCTTGTACTGTGTTTGTTACTTGCAATCCAGTCCATTGATCTTGTTTTACTTTCAATATGGTCCGTGCATTTGCTTGATCCATGTACTTTCCCTCTGTCCAATCCCGTGTTGCCACGTCAGCAATCCATGTGTGAATTATTTAACCCTAACATTTGCCCCCAGAAAGACGCATCTGGCGACAAGTGTACACATGGGGCCTTCTCCCTTCCAGAAGACGGCTCAGGTCTTTTCAATCGCCTCCAACACGTCCCATCAATCAAACTCCCACTCCCTCCTAACTCTATCAACTGCCACGACTCTCCAAATATAACTCCCCACTTTCCCCTATTAAACTCTCTAGCTTCCTCATAAAACCTTCTAATCTCTCCTAATTCTCTTCACGTTTCTCTCCCAATTTACCAAAGGTAATCTCCTCTTAATTCTCTTTCAATTTTTCTGAAAAATGGGTCGCAAATATGTCAGGAAATCACCTAGTTCTTCCTCTGCTGGTACTGATGAGGAGGAGTTTCCTTCTACGGGGGTTCTCACCGGAGTATATGCCTGTGACTCGGCATATACGGATGAAGATCTCCCTACAATCCGTGCTCGCTATGACTTAAAGGAGGTGATAAGTGAATATTTGTATGATTTTAACCCCCAATTTAGCTCGGTTTTGTTTGTCATTTGTGCTTTGTTAAGCCATTTTATGAGCTAATATCGTTTTCTAGGCGAATTCCTATGTTCTAACCTGTTTTGTAGGAAAAGTGACGTTTCTACGCCCTTTTTCTATATTCCCGAGCATTTGCCTAGAACCCGACGATTTGAAGAAGCAAGCTTGACCAAGTGAAAGGCATTTCAAGAAGGTTCACTAATTCAAAAGAAAGAAGAAGTAAAGACGATGTCGCAGTTGTCAGAAGATCAATCAGTTAGGCAAAGAATTCATCGTTTTACATCAAACCCTATCAACAAACCCGACTCAAGAGGTCAAGGGGAATGATGGAAGTCAAGTCATATGCAAGGGGAGATGAAACGAGAGTCAAAGGACCCAGAATGCAACTTACCCGATCAGATAAGTGATGTACCCGATCGGGAATCCCTGCTGCTTCGAGCAAATTGCTTCAACTTCCTTCTTTTGTCCTATATGTTCAATGCACGACCCCTTCCCCACGAAACCCTAATGCTATATAAAGAGAGCTCCAGCCACTCTTCTCAACACATCATCTCTTCATATTTCACTTCTCTTCTCTTCTTACATTTCTCTTTAGGTTAGAAAACCTAGATTAAGAGATGAGAGCCTAGCCTCTCTTCTCTTGTCTAGAACATTTTCTTCTTCTTTTCCATCTTTAGTTCTTAGTTTATTTCTGTCTTTTCTACATCAAAACCTTAGCTTAGATTAATAAGAGTTTCAATCTTTGTAATCTACTTTGTTGGGTTCAAGTGTTGTAATTCAAGGAACGATTATTCTATGCAAGGGATTTCTATTATTGTTATCGCTTTCGTTGTTGATCGTCACCTAGGTATTTCTAATTTATCCTTTGTTTAAAGTCTTTATGTTTTCTGTTTAATTGTTATTTTTCTTTACATATTTTCTTAGATTCATTTTAGTATCGTTATTATCATCATTAGATTGTCAATTTAGCGTCGTTATTATCGCCATATAAAGAGTCTTAAACTATTGTCAAAACCAACTAAACATGTCTATCCTAGTTTTTATTATTAACTTCATCTTAGATTTAGACATCTCCATGAGTAAGTAGTGACCTTTCTAGGGTGTAGGGTAGCCATGTTAGATTGATTAAAAGATGTTAATTGGATAAAAGAAATTGTGCTTTTAAAACATTGTGTCTATGCATGTTTGGACTATAACGATAGTTGACGATCTCTGATCAAAATCATTGACTAGAATGGAATTCTTTTCCAAGGTAGAGATACGTGAATTGAATAGACAAAGCATGACATGGTAGATTAAGAACTAGTAAATTGCCTAAAAGCCTGCTAGACCATGTGATCTATGATTGTAATGAACACATCATTCTTACGAACTAACAATGAATTATTTGCATGTTCCATATCCAATTTCATCAATATGTTAATCTACATGTGTGAACCTACTTCCCTAGATGTTTTTCATCATTGTTAATTCACCACTTGCTTTATTGTTTTCATTTCCATATGCTTTTATTCTGTTATCGTTTATGCCTTTTATTAGTTTAGAAATTAAAAACTCAAAACCCAGATATTCATTAGATAAAACCCAATTGCGAGACATCTCACATTCTATAGGAAACACCATCTCCTTGAGGATCGACCCCTACTTCCCTAATTACATTAATTTGTTAGTAGCCTAGTCTGGGTAATTTATCTTTGTATCGGCCTTGCGACAGGCACGATCAAATTTTGGCGCCGTTGCTGGGGAGCACAGTTTAGTTTTCCTTTTTCTTGTGATTTTTATCGCAATTAGTTTTATCTAGTCTTTAGGAACCCAAATTCCTTCAGACCTCTCTTGATTTTTCATCTTAGCTTTTCAATCTTATGTCCAGATCTTCTAGACTAGGGACCCCTATCTCTTTAGACCCCGATCTAGAAAGGACTCTGCATAGGAGACTAAAACTATTCAACGAAATCTCAAAAGCTTCTGATACTTCAAGTTTAGATCATATTTGTGAGAAATACTCGGATATTTTATCTAATCTCGAAGGAGAAGAAGATCCATTCTCATCTCCATTCTCAAAAACCAATCAACTTTCAAACAACACTCCATCTTCATCTTCACAAAAGAAAATGGTTCGACTTTCAGACCATTCCAAACCAACTGCAAATACACTTCCAAGGGGTATTGCTACACCCCAAATCGCAGCCCAAAACTTTGAAATCAAACCTACCTTCATTAACCTTATAGAAAGAAGCCAATTTAGTGGCAATGCCACAGAAGATCCCAACCTTCACATCCAAAACTTCTGTGACTATTGCTCCACTTTTAGACAAACTGGAGTCACCCAAGGGCAAATTAGAGAGATGCTCTTCTCATTCTCTTTGAGGGGTAAGGCAAAGTTGTGGATACATAGCCTTGATAAGGTTACATTAGGTATCACCGATTGGGAGAGTTTAGCTCTTGCCTTCTACCAAAAGTACTTTCCTCCAGAAAAGACCGCTTTGTTGAGAAGTCAAATCACTGGTTTCCGACAAGGGGATGATGAGAGCCTATATGAAGCTTGGGAGAGGTACAAGGACTTGCAAAGGGAGTGTCCTCATCATGGGATAGATCCATGGCTCCTTGCCATCACATTCTATAATGGGTGTTATATAGAGTCCCGTCGTATCGAGGATTCTGCTAACAATGGAAGATTTGATCAAATTAATGTTGAAAATGCCCACACTACCATTGAATCCATGGCAATTCACGATTCTCAATATAGAAATTCCCGCTCCATACCATTGAAATCTAAGCAAGAGGACCCCACTTTGACACTTTTACAAGCTCAAGTAGCCCTTCTCCCACAAAAGCTAGAACAATTTCAATCCTCTACATTTCCACAAAGTGACAATGGTGTAAGTAAACTTGAAGCCATGATGCTGCCATTGGCTCAAAGGCAAGACACCATAATAGCTCAATTCCAAGAGAGCGATCAAGTTAAGGATGCCGCCATCAAATTGTTGGAAGCTAAAATTTCCCAATATGCCTCTTCTAATACCCACCAAAAGCAAGGGCAGCTGCCTTCGCAATGTTACCAACCTCACGAAACTGTAAATGCCATTTCCTCGAGAAGTGGTAAGCATAATGATGAGCCCGTGGTTGTTGACGTTGAAGATGAGGTGCCCATGTCAAAGGGGAAAGAGCCCGAGATTCCTATTGAGATCAAAGTCCCGTTTCCCTAAAGACTAGCCAAGCACAAGGAGGAGGCAAAGTATGGTAAGTTTCTTGACGTCGTCAAGAAATTAAAGGTAACAGTCCCTTTCATTGAATTGCTTTCCCAAGTTCCTTCTTATTCCAAGTTTATGAAGAAAGTCCTCAAAAAGAAGAGATCCTTCAATGTGGTTAAGACCGTAGCTTTCACTGAAGAGTGTAGTGCACTCTTACAAAATAAGTCTCCACCAAAACTTAAGGACCCTGGTAGTTACTCCATCCCTTGCACTATAGGCACGTATACCATTGATAAGGCCCTTTGCGACCTAGGTGCTAGTGTAAGTGTCATGCCCTTTTCTATGTTTGAAAAACTTAACATGGGTGCTTTGAAATGCACTAATATTACTTTGCAAATGGCGGACCGTTCTCTAAAACAACCTATGGGTGTTTTAGAAGATGTGCCCGTCAAAGTTGGTAAGTTTTTCATTCCCATTGACTTTCTAGTACTTGACATGGCCGAGGACTCTCAAATCCCAATCATTTTGGGAAGACCCTTTTTGCACACCGCTGGTGCAGTTTTTGATGTCAAGAATGGGAAGTTGACATTAGAGATAGGAGATGACAAGGTGACCTTTAGTAAAAATTCCACCGTTAGGAGTCCTGTGTTAGAAGACTCATGTTATGTGCTTAATGTTGATGACTCTTCTATTGTTTCTTCTATGCCTCGATCCTTACTGACGGATCCGTTGGAGGCACATGTTAGTGTTGATTCTCTTGCAGGTGAGCATACTAAAAGCACTACTGCTAAAAGTGCTAGAAGGGGCTATTCCCGGAAAAGCTTGGCATGGATGGAGAATGTAAAGAACGCTATGATGATGAGCTTGGATGATAGTGAGCTTAAAGATAAAGGATGATCAAAGAAAGAAATGGAGTCTAGCAAGACTTTTAAATTGCGCTTCTCGGGAGGCAACCCGTGTTCCTTTTCTTTTTGCATTTTTATTTTTGTATTCCCTTTTTCGTTGTTAGGATTTTTTTTGCAGATGAAAGAGTTTTTGAAGAATCTATAAAGACCTTCCTTGTCAAGTCCAAAAGACTAGCTTGGGGGAGTCCGCGCTGACTAGTAAGCTTCACTCTTCTTTCATTTTTCATTTTTCCTTTTCCCCATTAAGCATCTCATTGCATATTTTGTCTTTGTGCTCACATTGAGGACAATGTGATGTTTAGCTTGGGGGAGGGATTGCATTTTCCCATTTTGCATTTTAGTTGATCATTTTTCATGCTTTTCATGCTTTGCTTGTTTGTTTACTATGCTATCATGTTACATTTCCCAAACTTAGAGCTTTCAAAAGATAATGATTCAATATTCATTGAATTGTGCATACATGGGGAAGTCTTGTACACAGTAGGCATGGAATGAATCTATAGATGAGTACGCTTGATCTTGACATTTGGCAAGTTACATATATTGTAAGGTAGAACCTCCTTAGACTGGTACATCTATACCCAGTCTCAATTAGGTGTGTGTAGTTCTCCTTGTGATGTGTGTCATGTCAAAACGCATAAGTATGGTTCTCATTTCATTCCTATAAGCATTGCATTCATGATTCACTAAGATTTGAAGCCTTTTTCACTTTGAATTACACCTCAAAATTAGCTTCTTCATACAAATGTTTCACAAGATAATAGCTACATATAAAAACTGCCTACCTTGTTGAGCTAGTAGCTAGACTATGGTGTATGGGTGCTCTTTTGAGAAGATTTGTTCTTATATGTCAAAGTGAATTTGGAAGAACCAAAATGTTCAAGAAGTGATGTTATGTTCAAAAGAAAAAAAAAAGAAAAGAAAAGAAAAAAAATGAAATAGAAAAAGAAAAAAGAGAAACGAAAAAAAGAAGAAAGAAAAAGACATAAAATAGAAGAAGTTGTGAGTATCTCCTAAGAAATGTCAAGTCAATATTCACAAGGAGTTTACCCTTGTGTTTCGTGTGTAATAAGCCAATTTGTTTCTTTTGGCTTCGTTATCCGTCTTCTGGGAAATTGATCGAAAGTTTGGATTGAGTATCCATTTATCATTGGTTAGTTGCTAGCTCGTTTAAAACTTCACATAACCATAACTGTTTGTCCACCTTTCACCCGTTTCCCAAAGCCTTCTTCCTATTCTTCCGGCTTCTTTTCTATGTGCATTGTGATCTTTGACCTGTGTTTTGAATTGTTTACCATATTAGACTGCGGACACACTTTCATAAGTCGTAGATAGGTGAGTGTCTCAAAAACATTTACACATAAAGAAATCACCATTTACATGCAATGAGTGTTCGAGTGTGCCGTGAGAGTCTATTTGTCAAAAGATCATGCAAGAGCCGAAAATTCTGTAGTGAAATTCTTTGTGCTACGCCGTTATGTAAATCTCAGCCATGTTTATGTATCATTCTTGCCCACGTTGTTTTTGGGTTATGATTCATTATGTTTCCAAAGCTTTATGTTGAGATTTGTTTCTTGATGGTGTAGTAGCCAATGCTTGCAACCTTGTCCTGGTATTGTTTGCTATGTTTGCTTGAGGACAAGCAAAGGTTTAGCTTGGGGGAATTTGATAAGTGAATATTTGTATGATTTTAACCCCCAATTTAGCTCGGTTTTGTATGTCATTTGTGCTTTGTTAAGCCATTTTATGAGCTAATATTGTCTTCTAGGCGAATTCCTATGTTCTAACCTGTTTTGTAGGGAAGGTGACGTTTCTATGCCCTTTTTCTATATTCCCGATCATTTGCCTAGAAACCGACAATTTGAAGAAGCAAGCTTGACCAAGTGAAAGGCATTTCAAGAAGGTTCACTAATTCAAAAGAAAGAAGAAGTAAAGACGATGTCGCAGTTGTCGGAAGATCAATCAGTTAGGCGAAGAATTCATCGTTTTACATCAAACCCTATCAACAAACCCGACTCAAGAGGTCAAGGGGGATGATGGAAGTCAAGTCATATGCAAGGGGAGATGAAACGAGAGTCAAAGCTTCCAGATTGCAACTTACCCGATCGGGTAAGTGTGTACCCGATCGGGTATCCCTGCTGCTTCGAGCAAATTGCTTCAACTTCCTCCTTTTGTCCTATATGTTCAATGCTCGATCCCTTCCCCACGAAACCCTAATGCTATATAAAGGATGCTCCAGCCACTCTTCTCAACACATCACACATCTCTTCATACTTCATTTCTCTTCTCTTCTTACATTTCTCTTTAGGTTAGAAACCTAGATTAAGAGGAGAGAGCCTAGCCTCTCTTCTCTTGTCTAGAACATTTTCTTCCTTTTGTCTTTAGTTCTTAGTTTATTTCTGTCTTTTCTATATCAAAACCTTAGTTTAGATCAATAAGAATTTCAATCTTTGTAATCTACTTTGTTGGGTTCAAGTGTTGTAATTCAAGGAACGATTATTCTATGCAAGGGATTTCTATTATTGTTATCGATTTCGTTGTTGATCGTCACCTAGGTATTTCTATTTTATCCTTTGTTTAAAGTCTTTATGTTTTCTGTTTAATTGTTATTTTTCTTTACATATTTTCTTAGATTCATTTTAGTATCGTTATTATCATCATTAGATTGTCAATTTAGCGTCGTTATTATCGCCATATAAAGAGTCTTAAACTATTGTCAAAACCAACTAAACATGTCTATCCTAGTTTTTATTATTAACTTCATCTCAGATTTAGACATCGCCATGAGTAAGTAGTCACCTTTCTAGGGTGTAGGGTAGCCATGTTAGATTGATTAAAAGATGTTAATTGGATAAAAGAAATTGTGCTTTTAAAACATTGTGTCTATGCATGTTTGGACTATAACGATAGTTGACGATCTCTGATCAAAATCATTGACTAGAATGGAATTCTTTTCCAAGGTAGAGATACGTGAATTGAATAGACAAAGCATGACATGGTAGATTAAGACCTAGTAAATTGCCTAAAAGCCTGCTAGACCATCTGATCTATGATTGTAATGAACACATCATTCTTACGAACTCACAATGAATTATTTGCATGTTCCATATCCAATTTCATCAATATGTTAATCTACATGTGTGAACCTACTTCCCTAGATGTTTTTCATCATTGTTAATTCATCACTTGCTTTATTGTTTTCATTTCCATCTGCTTTTATTCCGTTATCGTTTATGCCTTTTATTAGTTTAGAAATTAAAAACCCAAAACCCAGATATTCATTAGATAAAACCCAATTGCGAGACATCTCACATTCTATAGGAAACACCATCTCCCTGAGGATTGACCCCTACTTCCCTAATTACATTAATTTGTTAGTAGCCTAGTCTGGGTAATTTATCTTTGTATCGGCCTTGCGACAGGCACGATCAGGAGGATACCATCATCCACCTCCCTCGCCCTGGTTAGAGGGCTGACGCCTACCGTGCTGGGTGGGCATGCTTGTATGAGTACCCTTTCTTGCTGGGTTTGGTGTTTCCCTTCCCGAACCTTATTCAGGAGTTCCTGAGGTTTAACAATCTGGTCGCCTGCCAGATCTGGCCATATGCATGGAGAGTACTAATCTCCATTCGTGCCTTGAATGATGATCACGATCTGGGCCTTACTCTGACTGACCTAGCCCATATGTACTTGTATCGTCCGCTGGGTCCCGTCTAGATGACCCTTCAGGCGGTTGATGGTAGGGTACCTGGTATCCTCATGCCTAACAAGGTGAAAGATATGGGGTGGTTTAAATATTTCATCTATGTTAAAATTGACTCCACTGTTCCTCAGCCCTCCTACCTGCTTGATAAGTGAAGTCCCTTAGAAGGTACTCCCTTGTCTCTTCTTTGTTGATTTTGCTAACTCACCAAGTATACTTACTTTCATGTGCAGGTTTTAAACAGGTTGTGAAGAAGTTGTTGGGCCT
Source organism: Heliosperma pusillum (assembly GCA_022085475.1). NCBI lineage: Eukaryota > Viridiplantae > Streptophyta > Magnoliopsida > Caryophyllales > Caryophyllaceae > Heliosperma > Heliosperma pusillum. Next base: position 51,668 of record JAIUZE010002652.1, on the reverse strand, counting down.
TTCGGAGGACCAAAGAAAGTTTCCCAGGCTTCTGCCTTGAAATCTGGTGTGGTGATTGAGGAACCCTCTGAGGCTGCTTAGGAGGATTATGTTTCCATAGAAGAGATTACTTAGTTTAAGGGTAGTGCTGAAGTGAAGATGTCGTCTGGTAAGTTTCCTAATTGTTTGTGTGTTAAGACAGAGGCTTACTGTGTTTTGTATATGCTGATAGTATCGGGGTGTTTTTAGCTGTGAGCCAGTTTATGGCGAAGAAGAAAAGGAAGTTGGTTGGTGGTGTTGTCTCTCTTGCTTCCAGAAAGAAGAAAGATGCTTCCCCTCCCTCCAAGGAAGAGCCTTTATCTGTGCCCCCTCTGGCTATCGTGGCCCCTCGTCCTATTCAAACCTTATCTCCCACCAAGTTTACCATTCCCTCAGGCTATGGGGTTTAGGGAGATGTCCCTTTTTGGCCGTTGATGGGTCAGTTTCTGTTGCCTGGGTCTCTGTACTCCCTCAGCTCTACTCTTGCCCCTGCGAATCTGGACTCGACTTTTGAGGATGCCGTCAAGGTATGTGGCTTGGTCTTTTCCTTGGTTTTGGCCCCCTGTTGAGCAAGTATTTTTGTCTTTATTCTTTGTTTCCTGATGCAGACCTTTAAAAAGGCCCTCTTCCTCTGCCAGACATGTGCAGATGGTTAGGGAGGTGAATAATGCACAGGAGAGGGGTGCATCTCAGGAGGCTCAGCTGGTGAAGGCTCAGTCCGAGGTGAAGGTGGCGAAGGACCAGCTGGCTAGGACGCAGAAGGTGAACTGCTCTCTCGACTGGTATGAAGAGCGCGGAGGATAAGCTGAAGGTTTCAAAGGCCCATCTCTTCTCCCTGAAGAAGGATCTCTCTCAGGCAGTGTTGTATTGATAAGTGAATATTTGTATGGTTTTAACCCCCAATTAAGCTCGGTTTTGTATGTCATTTGTGCTTTGTTAAGCCACTTTATGAGCTAATATCGTCTTCTAGGCGAATTCCTATGTTCTAACATGTTTTGTAGGGAAAGTGACGTTTCTACGCCCTTTTTCTATATTCCCGAGCATTTGCCTAGAACCCGACGATTCGAAGAAGCAAGCTTGACCAAGTGAAATGCATTTCAAGAAGGTTCACTAATTCGAAAAAGAGAAGAAGCAAAGACAGTTTCGTAGTTGTCGGAAGATCAATCATTTAGGCAGAAGAATTCATCGCCTTACATCAAACCCTTTCAACAAACCCGACTCAAGAGGTCAAGGGGGATGTTGGAAGTCAAGTCAAAGCAAAGGGAGATGAAACGTTAGTCAAAAGGACCTGGATGACCACTTACCCGATCGGGGAAGTGTGTACCCGATCGGGTTTTTGTGCTGCTTCGAGAAAACGGCGTCTTCTTCCTACTTTTGTCCTATGTGTTTAATGTCCGACCTCTTCTCCACGAAACCCTAATACTATAAATAGATCATCTAGCCTCTCATCTCAACACACCTTTCTTACAATCCTTTTCTCTTCTCTTCTTACATTTCCTCTTTAGATTAGGAGGAAGGGAGAACTAGTCTCTCTTCTCTCATTTCCTTCTTCTTTACTCTTTAGTTCTTAGTTTATTTCTGTCCATTTCACATCAAAATCGTAGCTTAGATTAATAAGAGTTTCAATCTTTGTAGTCTACTTTGTTGGGTACAAGTGTTGTAATTCAAGGATCGTTTATTATGTGCAAGGATTTTTCTATTATTGTTATCATTATCATCATCGATCGTCATATAGGTATTTCTATTTTATCCCTTGTTTAATGTTCTTATTGTTTTCCGTTTGATTGTTATTCGCTTTACACATTGTCTTAGATTCATTTTAGTACCGTTATAATCGTTGTTTCATTTCCTAGAAAGGATGACTACTCACTCATGATGATATCTATGTCTAAAATGATATAATCGTTGTTTCATTTCCTAGATTATCAATTAGCGTCGTTATTATCACCATATAAAAAGTCAAAACCAAATAAACATGTCTATCCTAGTTTTCATTGTTAATATCATTTTAGACATAGATATCATCATGAGTGAGTAGTCATCCTTTCTAGGGTGTAGGGTAGCCATGTTAGATTGATTAAAAGATGTTAATTGGATAAAGGAATTGTGCCTTTAAAACATTGTGTCTATGCATGTTTGGATTGTAACGATAGTTAACGAATTCTGGCCGGAAATCATCGACTAGTATGGAATTCTTTCCCAAGGTAGACATACGAGAATTGAATAGACAAAGCATGACATAGTAGATTAAGACCTAGTAAATCGCACTAAAAGCCTGCTAGACCATCTGATCTATGATTGTAATGAACACACCATTCTTACGAACGCTCAATGAATTATTTGCATATCCTAAATCCAATTTCATCAATATATCAATCTACATGTGTGAACCTACTTCCCTAGATGCTTTTCATTACTTGCCTTACTATTTTTATTTTGTTTTTATTTATGCTTTATATTAGTTTAGATATCAAAAATCTCAAAACCCAGATAATCATTAGATAGAACTCAATTGCGAGACAATTCACATTCCATAGGAAATACCATCTCTCTGAGGATCGACCCCTACTTCCCTAATTACATTAATTTGTTATTAGCCTAGTCTGGGTAATTTATCTTTGTATTGGGCTTGCGACAGGCCCGATCAAATTTTGGCGTCGTTGCCGGGGAGCACGGTTTAGTTTTCCTTTTCTTGTGATTTTTATCGCAATTAGTTTTATCTAGTCTTTAGGAATCCAAATTCCTTTAGACCTCTCTTGATTTTTCATCTTAGTTTTTCAATCTTATGCCCAGATCTTCTAGACTAGGGACCTCTATCTTTTTAGACCTCGAACTAGAAAGAACTCTGCGTAGGAATCTAAAGCTATTCAACGAAATTTCAAAAGCTTCTGATATTTCAAGTTTAGATCGTATTCGTGAGAAATACTCGGATATTCTATCTAATCTTGAAGGAGAAGAAGATCCATTCCCACCTCCATTCACAAAAACCACTCAATCTTCATTCCATCTTCACCTTCACATTAGGAAATGGTTCGACTTTCAGACCATTCCAAACCCACCGCAGAAACACTTCCAAGGGGTATTGCTACACCCCAAATAACAGCCAAAAACTTTGAAATCAAACCATCCTTCATTAACCTTATAGAAAGAAGCCAATTTAGTGGCAATGCCACAGAAGATCCTAACCTTCACATCCAAAACTTCTTAACTATTGCTCCACTATTAGACAAAATGGAGTCACCCAAGAGCAAATTAGAGAGATGCTCTTCTCATTTTCTTTGAAGGGTAAGGCAAAGTTGTGGATTCATAGCCTTGATAAGGTTACTTTAGGTATCACCGATTGGGAGAGCTTAGCTCTTGCCTTCTACCAGAAGTACTTCCCCCCCAGAGAAGACCGCTTTGTTGAGAAGTCAAATCACTGGTTTCTAACAAGGAGATGATGAGAGCCTATATGAAGCCTGGGAAAGGTACAAGGACTTGCAAAGGGAATGTCCTCATCATGGGTTAGATTCATGGCTTCTTGCCATCACATTCTATAATGGGTGTTATATAGAGTCCCGTCGAATCCTGGATTCTGCTAACTATGGAAGATTTGATCAAATCAATGTTGAAAATGCTCAAACTACCATTGAATCCATGGCGATTCACGATTCTCAATATAGAAATTCCCGCTCCATACCATCGAAATCTAAGCAGGAGGATCCCACTTTGACGCTTTTACAAGCTCAAGTAGCCCTTCTCACACAAAAGCTAGAACAACTCCAATCCTTTACATTTCAACAGAGTGACAATGGTGTAAGTAAACTTGAAGCCATAATACTGCAATTAGCTCAAAGGCAAGACACCATGATAGCTCAACTCCAAGAGAGCGATCAAGCTAAGGATGCCGCCATCAAATTGTTGGAAACTAAAATTTCCCAATATGCCTCTTCTAATACCTACCAAGAACAAGGGCAGCTGCCTTCACAATGTTACCAACCTCACAAAACTGTAAATGCCATTTCCTCGGGAAGTGGTAAGCATAATGATGAGCCCGTGGTTGTTAATGTTGAAGCTGAGGTGCCCATGTCAAAAGGGAAAGAGCCCGAGATTTCTATTGAGATCAAGGTCCCATTTCCCCAAAGATTAGCCAAGCACAAGGAGGAGGCAAAGTATGGTAAGTTCCTTGACGTCGTCAAGAACTTAAAGGTAACAGTCCCTTTCATTGAATTGCTTTCCGAAGTTCCTTCTTATTCCAAGTTTATGAGGGAAGTCCTCAACAAGAAGAGATCCTTCAATGAGATGAAGACCGTAGCTTTCACTGAAGAGTGTAGTGCACTCTTGCAAAATAAGTCTCCACCAAAACTTAAGGACCCTGGTAGTTACTCCATCCCTTGCACTATATGCACATATACCATTGATAAGGCCCTTTGCGACCTGGGTGCTAAAGTGTCATGCCCTTTTTTATGTTTGAAAAACTTAAGATGGGTGCTTTGAAATGCACTAATATTACTTTGCAAATGGCGGACCGTTCTCTAAAACAACCTATGGGTGTTTTAGAAGATGTGCCCGTCAAAGTTGGTAAGTTTTTCATTCCTGTTGACTTTCTAGTACTTGACATGACCGAAGACTCTCAAATCCCAATCATTTTGGGAAAACCCTTTTTGCACACCACTAGTGCGGTTTTTGATGTCAAGAATGGGAAGCTAACATTAGAGATAGGAGATGACAAGGTGACCTTTAATAAAACTTCAACCATTAAGGGTCCTGTGTTAGAAGAACCTTGTTATGTGCTTAATGTTGATGACTCTTCTGTTGTTTCTTCTATGCCTTGATCCTTACTGACGGATTCGGTGGAGGCACAGGTTAGTGTTGATTCTCTTGCTGGTGATCATACTAAAAGCACTACTGCTAAAGTTCTAGAAGGGGCTATTCTCGGAAAAGCTTAGCATGGATGGAGAATGTAAAGCAGGCTATGATGACAAGCTTGGATGATAGTGAGCTTAAAGATAAAGGATGATTTCAAAGAAAGAAAATGGAGTCTAGCAAGACTTTTAAATTGCGCTTCTCGGGAGGCAACCCGTGTTCCTTTTCTTTTTGCATTTTTTTTTGTATTCCCTTTTTCATTGTTAGGATTTATTTTGCAGATGAAAGAGTTTTTGAAGAATCTATAAAGACCTTCCTTATCAAGTCCAAAAGACTAGCTTGGGGGAGTCCGCGCTGACTAGTAAGCTTCATTCTTCTTTCATTTTTCCTTTTTCCCATTAAGCATCTCATTGCATATTTTGTGTTTGTGCTCACATTGAGGACAATGTGATGTTTAGCTTGGGGGAGGGATTGCATTTTCCCTTTTTGCATTTTAATTTTGAATAAAAGAAAGAGAAGATTTTTGAGAAAATTTAAAAAAAAATTTGAACACAATTGAATGCTTTTCATGCTTTGCTTGCTTGTTTACTATGCTTTCATGTTACATTTCCCAAACTTAGAGCTTTCAAACCATAATGATTCAATATTTATTGAATTGTGCATACATGGGGAAGTCTTGTACACAGTAGGCATGGAATGAATCTATAGATGAGTACGCTTGATCTTGACATTTGGCAAACTATATATATTGTAAGGTAGAACCTCCTTAGGCTGGTACATCTATAACCAGTCTCATCTAGGTGTGTGTAGTTCTCCTTGTGATGTGTGTCATGTCAAAACGCATAAGTATGGTTCTCATTTCATTTCTATAAGCATTGCATTCATGATTCACTAAGATTTGAAGCCTTTTTCACTTTGAATTACACCCCAAAATTAGCCCCTTCATACAAATGTTTCACAAGATAATAGCTACATACAAAAACTGCCTACCTTTTGAGCTAGTAGCTAGACTAAGGTGTACGGGTGCTATTTTGAGAAGATTTGTCCTTCATGACAAAGTGAAATTTGGAGAACGAAAAATGTTCAAGAAGCAATATGATGTTCAGAAAAAGAAAAAAGAAAAAGAGAAAAAAAAAAGATATTGAAAGAAAGAAAAAAAGAAAAGAAAAAAATAAAAAAAAGTTGTGAGTATCTCCTCTGAATGTCAATTCAATCAATAGAAGGAGTTTACTCTCGTGTTTCGTGTGTAATAAGCCCCTTGTTCCTTTTGGCTTCGCTTTTTGTCTTGTGGGAATTAACCGAAAGTTTGGATTGAGTATTCATTTATCATTGGTCAGTTGCTAGCTCATTCTAACCTTCACATGACCATAACTATTTGTCCACCTTTCACCCATTTCCCAAAGCCTTCTTCTTATTTTTCGGCTTCTTTTCTATGTGCATTGTGATCTTTGACTTGTGTTTTGAATTGTTTACCATATTAGACTGCGGACACATTTTCATAAGTCGTAGATAGGTGAGTGTCTCAAAAACATTTACACATAAAGAAATCACCTTTTACATACATTGAGTGTTCAAGTGTGCCGTGAGAGTCCATTTGTCAAAAGATCATGCAAGAGCCGAAAATCTATAGTGGAATTCTTTGTGCTGCGCCGTTATGTAAATCTCAGCCATGTTTATGTATCATCCTTGCCCACGTTGCTTTTAGGTTATGATTCATTATGTTTCCAAAGCTTTATGTTGAGATTTGTTTCTTGATGGTGTAGTAGCCAATGCTTGCAGCTTTGTCCTGGTATTGTTTGTTATGTTTGCTTGAGGACAAGCAAAGGTTTAGTTTGGGGGAGTTTGATAAGTGAATATTTGTATGGTTTTAACCCCCAATTAAGCTCGGTTTTGTATGTCATTTGTGCTTTGTTAAGCCACTTTATGAGCTAATATCGTCTTCTAGGCGAATTCCTATGTTCTAACATGTTTTGTAGGGAAAGTGACGTTTCTCCGCCCTTTTTCTATATTCCCGAGCATTTGCCTAGAACCCGACGATTCGAAGAAGCAAGCTTGACCAAGTGAAAGGCATTTCAAGAAGGTTCACTAATTCGAAAGAGAGAAGAAGCAAAGACAGTTTCGTAGTTGTCGGAAGATCAATCATTTAGGCGGAAGAATTCATCGCCTTACATCAAACCCTATCAACAAACCCGACTCAAGAGGTCAAGGGGGATGTTGGAAGTCAAGTCAAAGCAAAAGAAGATGAAACGTTAGTCAAAAGGACCTGGATGACCACTTACCCGATCGGGGAAGTGTGTACCCGATCGGGTTTTTGTGCTGCTTCGAGAAAACGGCGTCTTCTTCCTACTTTTGTCCTATGTGTTTAATGTCCGACCTCTTCTCCACGAAACCCTAATACTATAAATAGATCATCTAGCCTCTCATCTCAACACACCTTTCTTACAATCCTTTTCTCTTCTCTTCTTACATTTCCTCTTTAGATTAGGAGGAAGGGAGAACTAGTCTCTCTTCTCTCATTTTCTTCTTCTTTAGTCTTTAGTTCTTAGTTTATTTCTGTCCATTTCACATCAAAATCGTAGCTTAGATTAATAAGAGTTTCAATCTTTGTAGTCTACTTTGTTGGGTACAAGTGTTGTAACTCAAGGATCGTTTATTATGTGCAAGGATTTTCTATTATTGTTATCATTATCATCATCGATCGTCATATAGGTATTTCTATTTTATCCCTTGTTTAATGTTCTTATTGTTTTCCGTTTGATTGTTATTCGCTTTACACATTGTCTTAGATTCATTTTAGTACCGTTATAATCGTTGTTTCATTTCCTAGATTATCAATTAGCGTCGTTATTATCACCATATAAAAAGTCAAAACCAAATAAACATGTCTATCCTAGTTTTCATTGTTAATATCATTTTAGACATAGATATCATCATGAGTGAGTAGTCATCCTTTCTAGGGTGTAGGGTAGCCATGTTAGATTGATTAAAAGATGTTAATTGGATAAAGGAATTGTGCCTTTAAAACATTGTGTCTATGCATGTTTGGATTGTAACGATAGTTAACGAATTCTGGCCGGAAATCATCGACTAGTATGGAATTCTTTCCCAAGGTAGACATACGAGAATTGAATAGACAAAGCATGACATAGTAGATTAAGACCTAGTAAATCGCACTAAAAGCCTGCTAGACCATCTGATCTATGATTGTAATGAACACACCATTCTTACGAACGCTCAATGAATTATTTGCATATCCTAAATCCAATTTCATCAATATATCAATCTACATGTGTGAACCTACTTCCCTAGATGCTTTTCATTACTTGCCTTACTATTTTTATTTTGTTTTAATTTATGCTTTATATTAGTTTAGATATCAAAAATCACAAAACCCAGATAATCATTAGATAGAACTCAATTGCGAGACAATTCACATTCCATAGGAAACACCATCTCCCTGAGGATCGACCCCTACTTCCCTAATTACATTAATTTGTTATTAGCTTAGTCTGGGTAATTTATCTTTGTATTGGGCTTGCGACAGGCCCGATCATGTATGCTGCATGGGAGTCCAAGATCCAGTCCCTGAAAGAGTTCTAATCTATGGAGTATACCTCGTGGGATCTAGAGGAGGAGGAGAAGGCGTTTGCCGAGCTCTTCCCTACCAAGTCAGATATGGGCTTCTTAAACGAGGTAGATAACTCTGAGGAAGAGGAGGAGATGGAGGAGGCCCCTGCTGAGGAGGAGGCGGCTACTGATCCATAGCAGGTTCCTGTTAATGTAGAGCCAAAGTCAGGCGCAGGTGGTGATAATGATGGTGACGGTGGTGATGGTGGTGGCTAAGACGCCAAAGTTTAGGTGCATGTGGCACTATGCTCTTATTTTCCGTTTTTTGTTGAACTTTTGTTGTGTTTAATTTGGTGGTACTTTGTAAGACAATATCTGAGCTCGCCATGGGGCGAGCATGTTTTGTTTCTATGAATGGATGTTTAGTGGTTTTAGTACTTACTGTGTGTAGCGCGCTTTGGGTGTGCTTCTGCTTGTGGGCTGGCATTGTCGATAGACGGTGGCTCTAGAGTCACTTGTCCATATATCTGAGCGCCACGCTACGTGGGGGTGTCTATGGTGGTTGAGTATGGGCAGGACCCTTTATTCGCCACGCGCACGCTGTTTGTACCTGTGGAAGAGTTTTTGCTAGTCTGGGTATGGCAGGCTGCCTTCCAAGGTCAGTAGGGGTCCTTTAGGGATGAGGTTTGTGGGCAGCCAAACATGATTTGAATAATTTGAAAATATTTTGGAAAAAATATGAATTTTGAAAGTTCTTATCATGAATATTTTGAGAGCGAGGCAACTGAAATGTTCTGATGATAATTGAATCGGTTTGTAAATGTTTATTCAAAGGTTTTGTTTGAAAATAAAAATCCTTTTTGTAATTGCAAAAGACTTCCTTTGTTTGGCTGCGAAGGGTGTGAAGGGACGATACCTGGGGGTGCCTGGCTTGCGAAGTCTGTTTCAGATGTAGTACCTCTTGAGGTAGACTATGTTCCAGGGTTTGGATATGATCTCCTCTTCCATAGTCATTAGTCTATATGCTCCATTGCCCACTATGCTCTCCACATATTAGGGTCCTTCCCAATTGTAGGCGAATTTCCCAGCCTGCTGATTCTTAGTGTTCTGAAAGACCTTCCTAAGTACCTGGTCCCCCACCTGCAGAACCCTGATCTAGACGTTTTTGTTGTAACTTCTTGCCACCATGTTCTTGTAGGAGGCCTACCTTACTTGTGCACTGGCCCTCAACTCATCTACTGTATCTAGGCTGCTAGCCATCACCACTTGATTTCTATCTTCAGTTATTCACCCATACCTATGTGAGGGTACTCTCATTTCCGTGGGGATTAATGCCTCTGAACCAAACACCAAGCTGAATGGTGTTTGGCCAGTAGCCACCGTAGGTATAGTTCTGTCGGACCAGAGTACCATAGGGAGTTCTTCTGCCTACCTCCCCCCAGCTTCCTTCAATCTTGTTTTTAAATTCTCAATTACTATTTTATTGCTGGACTCTGCCTGACCATTAGATTGGGGGTTCCTGGGAGTGGATTTGTATAGTGCGATGTTCCACCTGGCGCAAAAGGCTTCGGTCTAGTTGGAGATGAACTGGGACCCATTATCACATACTATCTCTGATGGTATCCCAATTCTACAGATGATGTTGTGCTTGATGAACGATATGACTTGTCATTCTATCACCTGGGAGAATGACTCTGCCTCTATCCACTTAGAGAAGTAATCAGTCATGGCTAGCATGAAGACCTTGTTTCCTTGGGCTCTAGGTAGTTTTCTACAATGTCCATACCCCACTTCATGAAGGGCCATGGTGAAATGACCGGGTGTAGGGGTTCTGCAGGCTGGTGGGTTACTACATCGTGTCTTTGGCATGCGTCACATTTCTTGGCGTACTCCATGGCATCATTGCGCATGGTGGGCCAGAAGTACCCTTGTCGTAGTGCTTTTTTTGTAGAGGTTCCTGCCCCCTGCATGAGTTTCCACACTCGCCGTTGTGGAGGTTATGCAAGACAGTTTCTGCTTCCTCTTTTCCAAGGTATCGTAAGTAAGGGCCCGCCATGGATTTCCTGAACAAGATACCATCAACTAGTATAAAGCTAGAAGCACGCATTTCGAAACTTCTTACCTCCTTCTTGTCTGCTGGTAGTGCGTCGTGCTGTAGCTAGTCCTGGTGCTGTTTCCTCCAGTCTGTCTGACCTTCCTCCTGTCAGTACCCCTGCTTCCTTTAACCACTGTGTTCGAGTCTTGGACTGTCCACAGTTACCATGCTCGTCTTTGTCTACTGCTAGTTTTAGTACGTGCACAATAGGTATGCTAGAGAGGGTACCAGGTTTGAAGGTTGCCCCCGGGTAGCCAGAGCGTCTGCCTCACCGTTCTGGTCCCTGGCGATCTACTTTATGACAAACAACTGGAACTTGAGAGATAATTCTTGCGCCACTTTTAGGTAGGCTAGCATTTTGCAATCTCTGGCGGTATATTCATCGTTGACATGGTTCACAATCAGTTGTAAGTCACTGCATACTTAGATGTTCTCCACCTCTTGATAAAGGGCTAACTGTAGGCCTAGGATCAAGGCCTAATACTCTGCTTCGTTATTGGTGGCCCTGAATTCGCACCATACTGCCTGTACTATCATGTCTCCCCGTGGAGACCTCAAGAATATGCAAACCCCCATGCCCCTCATGTTTGAGGCTCCATCTATGGGTAATAGCTAGGGTTGATCCGACCCTCCCCCTTCTAGGGTCAAATTCTCCTGGTCTGCCTGTACTTGCAGAGCATGACTAAAGTCTGATATGAAGTCTGCTAAGGCTTGCGATTTAATTGATGCTCGGGGTTTAATCCTAAGGTCGAAGCCACTATGGTGGATGGACCACTTGGCCATTCTGCCTGACGGTTCTGGTTTCCTCATTACTGCCTTCAGGGGGTGGCTGGTTATTACAACGATGGGGTGGGTTTCAAATTAGGGTCTCAACTTATAGGATGATATACTAAAGCTAATACAAGTTTTTCAAGTGTTGTGTATCTGGTCTCTGCAGGTAACAGAGACTTACTGACGTAGTATACTGGGTGTTGTTGCCCATCCTATTCTCGTACCAGTACTGAGCTGACGGATGCTTCCGTTACTGACAGGTACAGGTAGAGGTGCTCTCCAGGCTCTGTTTTCGAAAGGAGGGGTGGACTGCTCAAGTACCGCTTCAATTTCTGGAAGGCCTTTTCGTGCTCTTCTGTCCACTCAAATCGCTGATTCTTCCTCAGGATATCATAGAAGAGGCGACACTTATATGAGGACCTCGAGATGAACCGGTTCAAGACTACCACCCTCCCTGTCAGCTTCTGTACGTCTTTTGGTTTCTGGGGGGACTCTCGCTGCAATAGCGCTTTTATCTGTTCCGTGCTTACCTCTATGCCTATCCGTGTCACCAAGTGCCCTAGGAATGTTCCCGAGGAGACTCCGAAAGTGCACTTCAGGGGGGTTTAATTTCATTTTATATGAACCACTGCATGTATATGAACCACTGCATGTTTTGACTTCACCACCATGTCATCAATATAGACCTCCATTGTACTTCCTATCTGTTTCTTGAACATCCTGTTTACCAACCTCTGGTAGGTTGACCCTGCATTCTTGAGCCCAAAAGGCATTACATTGTAGCAGTACAACCCTCGCTCTGACTGGAATGCCGTTGATAAGTAGTATTTTAGTAGCGTTTTACCCCTCATTTATGCTACTTATTTGACTCGATTTTGCGTACTTTAATCGTTAAAAGCTCATTTTACTAATTATTTAGATTTTCTTAGTTTTGTTACCCTTATTGTAAATAATTGTTAATTTTCTAGATTTTACACTACTTTTCGTCTTAACATTGTTTGTAGGTGCCGAGTTAAGAGAAGTGAGACGGAAAAGCAAGATGAGGTTAAAAATAAAGCCGGGTTACGACGGGACTTGACATAATACAAGTGAGCAAGATAAAATATAAAGGAAGTCAACCCCAAATACTTCACATTGACCACCATCCCTTCTTCTCATCTTCACTGCCATTTTCAAATAACCTTTACCACTTCACCTTCATCATCACATACCAATTACCTGATCGACAACCTAGCAAACCCGTCTCCGCTGCCCAAAACCGTGCCACCACCATCAATCACCTCTGACTCGGTTCGGAAACCCGGGTGCAAAACGGACCTACCTTGAACAACCCGCAGAAACTCCGTCACCTCCGTCCATCTCATCATCAATCTACATGGTCACGCTCCTCCGTCTTCAACCTGCAGCAGAAACGACCACAATTACGAGCTCAACCTCGGAACAACAACAAGAACAAGAACAAGAAGCAGCAGCAACAAATTCTAGCCACCAGGACAACGAACCACCATGGCAGCACCTTTCACCGTCATTCCGATATCGACTCATCAAGCTCAACTTCACCGCTCCTCTGCTCCGTCCGGCGTTCACGCAACCACCAGGCACCATTCTCGTTCCCATACCCCCAGAAACAGCAAGTGGCCACCAGCCGGTCGACTGGCAGCCTGGCCACCGGCTGGTGCCCCCCTTTTTTGTGCGTGAAATTGAAACAATTAAGCAATGGGTTTCAGCCGGTCATCACCCGGATGCCGGGTACCCGGCTGGGGATCCCTCATACTATGAAATGGTCATTTTGAAGCAGAAGTTGTGAGCCGGTATGGTCGACCGGCTGCCGGTAGACCGGCTCAGACCCTCTTTCTTTTGTTTTTTCTTTTAGGGATTTTATTTTTTTCTTTTATTTTGTGCTTTATGCTTTGTACTGAAAAGGAAGAGTCCAACAAAGAAAACAAAAGAAAGAGAAGAAGACAAAAGAAAAGAAAAAAAAAAGAAAAAGAAGAAGACAAAAGAAAAGAAGGGGAAAGCAGGAAGAAGAACAAAGAAAAGGAAAAGCAGGAGGGTGTGGCGGACGGGGAAAAACGCGTCAAAATGCCAAAACACACACACCCATTATTTTAGAATTCAATTAGATTAGTGTGTATTATTAGACTAGTTAGATATTTTTAGAGAGAGATGTAGACCGTCTCACTAGAAGAAAAACCCGTCTCACTAGATTAGATTTTCTTAGTTTAATTTCTTCCTTTAATTTTTCCCCAATTTTTGTAATAGTTCCGTCACTCGGATTTTGTATGAAGATTAAGATCGAAAGATCAGGTTTTTATTCAAGTTCGTAACTTTTCCGTCTCGTCTTTGTTAATCGGTAGAGATTCAATCTTTCCTCTTTATTTACATATTTATTTTCATTTACTTGTCATTTAATTAATCTTTCTTGCTTGTCTAATTAGTTCACATGTTTAATATGTCTTATTTTGCTAGTTTTGTATCCAAGTTTTCGTCTTTAATGATTTTCCTTATTAATATGAGTGGGTAGTGTAATACTAAGGTAGATGGGGGAGTTAGTGTAGGTTTATAGGTTGATTATGATAATTAGGCATAAAGATTAAGTCTTTTGGAAGTCTATATGTCTTGTGCACACAAGGTGTTTGTAGAAATGCTTAAATGAGTAGTTTGAGTATTTCCCTTGTTTAATTACTAGTTTGAGCGAGAGCTTGACTTGTAACGTGTTTGTGTGCATTTTGAATGTTTAAGGGGAGGTAAGGGCGAGATCCCGACCGATCCTTGGGCTAGGGCTCGTCTCACACCGAGAGGTGGAGACTTGCCTAGAGACCGTCTTACACCGAGAGGTGGATACATATCTAGACTCACCATTAGACTAGTTTTAACCCTCGTCATAATCGACCTATACCTACATTAATAAACCCATTCACCTTAGTCTATTTTTATCCTTGTTTAATCTTTTCTTGCTTCATTATTAGCTTTAGTTATTATATCTATCTCGACTTTAGCCTTTTTAACCTCTCATCTTCGTCCGAACTAGACTAGATAAGAACAAAAATCGATAGCCAATCCTAACCGTCCTTTGGGTTCGACCTCCTTACCCTACTACATTAATTAGTTTGGTATTGAGCATTATAAGTATTTGTTTGACCGGGGGAGGGCGACTAACCCCGCGTCAGCCGTTTTCTATTGATATGCAGGGTGCATTTTGATCTGGTTGTATCCACTCCAGGCATCCAAGAAGGTTAGCATTTCGTGTTCTGCTGTGGCGTCAACCATGGCATCAATATGTGGCAGGGGAACGGATCTTTTGGACATGCTTTGTTTAGATCGGTGAAATCCACGCACACTGTCCACTTATTGTTTTTCTTTGGGACCACCACCACATTTGAGAGCCACTCTGGATAACTTACTTCTCGGATTTTCCCTGCTGCCAGTAGGTTATCTACCTCCAGATTGATGATTTGGTTTCTTTCTGGAGCGAATTTCCTTCTTCTCTGCTGCACCGGGCTGTAGCTAGGGTCGACATTAAAACGATGGGTTATTATGCATGGGTCTATGCCCACCATGTCGTCATGTGACCAAGCAAAGCTATCCGCGTTTCTCTTGAGTAGTTCAAGCAGTCTTTCTCGTGTGTGACCGGTGCGGTCTGATCCTACTAGTACGGTCCGCTCTGGATGCAGCATGTCCAATTTGATCTGATCGAGTTCTTCATGTGGGGGTTCCACATACTTCTCATGGACATGTTGGCTCTATAATTGCTATGCTGGCGGGCTGGCGGTCTGCTTCAGTGCATCCTTGTAACAGCCTCTGGCCTCTTATTGGTTTCCTCGTACCTCCTGTACTCCCTATGGTGTCGGAACTTCAGGCACTGGTGGTACATCGAGGGAATTGCTCTAATTTCATGGATTCAGGGCCTGCCAAAGATAACATTGTAAGTAGATGGACCATCAATAACCAAATATCTTACTTGTTTATTAATTCCACCAGCAAAATTGGGAATAACTATTTTCCCTAGTGATCTCCTGGTTTCACCACTGAATTCCACCAGGGGGACTGCCCTGCTGGTCAAGTCCTTCTCAGTGAGCCCTATATTCTTGAGGGTGCTCAGCATGAGGAGGTTCACTAAGCTCCCAGTGTCTACCAGGATCTTCTTCACCAAACAATTCCCTATTGACAGGGTAATTACTAGCGCATCATGATGTTGTTCTTCCACACCATGTGCGTCTGTATCGTCGAAGAAGACTTTTGGTAGGTCCACCCTACTCACCCTTGAGGAGGTCTCAGGCCTGTCCCCCTTTGTTTCTGTAGCATGTCTCTTGGAGGCTGAGCAGGTTAACCCACACAGCTCTGACCCACCTGTGATTACATTGACAATCTTACTATAAAGAGGGGGTGGAGAAGGTAAGACCTGATCTGTGGCGTTTATTTTACTGGGTCTACTCTCTTTAGGGAGTAGGTTGTTGAGGTACCCTACTCCATAGAGATGCTTGAGCTCCTTACGCAATGCTACACAGTATTCAGTGTTGTGGCCGATGTCATCATGGAAATCACACCTCCTGCTCTGGTCTCTCTTGTCTGGGCCCTTGTCTCCAGCTGACTTCTTAGGCAACCTTACCCTTCCACCTAGCTCCTTCAGGGCTCTGAGCAAGCCTGTCATACTTGTAGAGAACCCATACTCGTTGATCTTTGGGGGCAAGTTTGGATTGTCTCGCCAGTCAGCTCCTTCTGAAATCTTGTTGACGGTGGGCCTGCTGTGTGGCTTTGATCTTTCACTCCTCTTGTCGGTTACTGCCTTTCTGGTACTCCTGTCGGTATCGTAGGTGGTTCTTCTGGATTCAGCATCCTCCTCTAACCGTATTGTTGCCATGGCTTTTGACTGCACATCCTCAAACGTAGCACATGCGTACTTGGTCAGGGTCCTGTACAGATGCGAGTCCTGGTGGAGTCCTTGGCGGAATGCTTCGATGGCTGTAGTGATATAGTATCTAGGGATGAACACCTTCTCTTTGTTGAACCTACTCAGGATGTCTCGGGTAGATTCATCGAACTTCTGGATTATCCTGTGCAGGTCACTGGTCTGCTTCTCTGGTTTCCTGCTACTAGCGAACTGCTGGGTGAACAAGTTCACCAGGTCAGCAAATGTTCCCACGCTCCTGTTAAGGAGGCTCACGAACCACTGCAGGGCGGCTCCAGAGAGGGTGGATCCAAACCCCTTGCACATGCATGCTTCCTTCAGGGGACCTGTTGCTGTGACTACCATCATCTTCTGCTTGTACTGGTTGATGTGGTCCGGGGGATCATCAGTTTCATCATACAGCGTCATGACCGGCGGCTTGAATCCTTTGGGCACGTTGACGAGTGCTATGCCATCCACGAAAAGGGAGTCATCGAAGCTCTCAGGTGCGGCTTTCTCCATGGGGCGCGGCATCCCCGGAATCATGTTGATCATGTCCCTCAGTTCTTGGAGTTGTCGTTCCACTAGTCCTCCTGTTCATGCAAAAGGGTTAGGAACACAAGGAGCAGGTGCAAAGAAACTACCACCAGGTGTTGCTCCTCCTTGGATTTGTTCTCCTGAGTAGGGTATGTAGGTTGCTCCACTCCGCATGGGCTGAGTGTGAATGATGGGCCTCCACTGGTGGACCATTGGCTGGCTCAGAGTACCTGTACCAAAGAAAGGGTTAGTAACGAAGGAAGCACTAGAAGGTAAGTTACCTGGTGTTTGTGGATAGCCTGAGGGAGCGAAGTGGCTAGGTGTCGAGGTCCCTGGCCCAATAGGTCCCACGGATCGAGCTGGTGGCGACGTTCCCAAATCCAACTGGGTCACAAGTTCCTGCGGTATCTGGCGTTCTGGACCTGCACTAGGCACCTCCTGGGATGGGTAAGTGGGTGATGCAGACATCTGGACGCTGGGGAGGTTGGATATTAGTTGCTGGTTCGCCAAGGCAGTCATCCTCTCCTTCAATCTCTGGTTGTTCCTCTCCAGACTCCTGATGGCATCATGAATGACGCTCATTCCACTTATGAGAGTCTGCAGTGGATCTGGTAGGTCTAGATCTGGACCCGCACGGTGCTGCTTTACTGAACCCTCTGGGGATTGGTGGCCATCATGATCTCGCTCCTGACGGGGCTGCTTTCCCTGGTGGACCTGGTCTGACCCTGAGTGGTGACTTGTCTCGGACTCTGGCACCCTAGGTGGCTTAGGTAACTTGGTCTGGCTTACTGCCTCCTTCTGGAGAGTGGACGGGGTAGGCTGGTTCAGTCTGGCTGGGATACTGGCTGCTCTTGAGACTGACCGAGGATGCCCAGTGGATGGTCGCATGGGGAAACCACTGGTATTGGGTGAACTGGATCCTGACATATTGACTTGGTTGTTTGGATTTTTGTTTTGACTGGAGATATTAACCATTATGCCCCACGGTGCGCGCCAAACTGTTTTGGTAAAAACTTACTGATTATGTGATTTACTTGTTAGGTGGATCAAAATGGCAATTCTACTATTACTTAAACAAGAAATAACGAAAGTAGGAGTGCAAGGAGAAATGCAAAAAGGAGAATGACACAAGGAATTGGTGACACGGAAAACCCAATGTGGAAAAAACCGCGGTGGGGGTCGGAATCCCTCCAAATATATGCACTAGAATGTAAAAAGTACTTGCTCAGGGGGTACAATGTATTTAGACGTTAATATTGTAAATAGGAGTAATTTGCTTCGTGGTTTGCTTGTATGCTTGAATATTGCTCTGAGTATGGGTATGTGATTGAATGCCTTGTGCTGCTGCTCCTCTTCTTTTTATACTGCGAATTCTCCCTCCAACGTTCCTCTGCGAGATCCCCTCAGCTGGTTTGATTTTCACGGGGGTTGTTACTGACTTAGTAAAATCTAGTCGTTGCTTGTGCTGTGTTTGTTACTTGCAATCCGGTCCATTGATCTTGTTTTACTTTCAATCTGGTCCTTGCAGTTGCTTGATCCATGCGCTTTCCCTCTGTCCAATCCCGTGTTGCCACGTCATCAATCCATGTGTGAAATATTTAACCCCAACACTCACCCAGGTACTCGACACATAAGTCGCCAACTTCTCTCGCTTGTGACTAAAGACATCCTAAGCCTCCTTAAACTCTTTCTCAATTGTCACATCTCAGCTCCAACACAATTATCAGGGCATGAGATTTTTATCACAAGTTCATGAGTTTTATGGTATGAAGTATGGGAAAAATATTACTCATCCAAAGAGAGATGATAATGGAAAAAGAGTGCTTTTGTTTTTCAATTACCTTATTTGAGTAGCTTGTTGATTTGTCACAACCTTGATGTTATGCACATCGAGAAAAATGTGTGTGACAATATTCTAGGTACTTTATCGGACATCCTGGGAAAAACTAAAGATAACATAAAAGTAAGGCACGATTTAAATTAGAAAGCATCAAGCTTCAAACTTGTAAATGGAAAATCGCATATGTCGCCAGCTCTTTATACCTTGTCCAGAGAAAAAAAAAACAAAAGGTTTGTAAATTTTTGTAAACCATAAAGGTTCCCGATGGATACTCGTCTAACTTTTTCAAGTGTATAAATGTAGACAACTGTAAGATATGGGAACTCAAATCTCATGATAGTCATGTTATTTTGGAGCAACTACTACCATTTGCTATTTGGGGAGTATCGTTGCCTAAGGTATATGAGGTAGTTTCTAAGTTGAGCACATTTTTCATGGAGCTATGTTCAAAGACATTGAAATCGGAAATGCTAGGTCGCATGCAAGAACATATCATTCTTATATTGTGTGAAATGGAGAAAATATTTCTTCCTTCTTTTTTCGATATTATGGTGCAATTGTGTGCTCACCTAGCCGTGGAAGCAAAAATAGCGGGACCTATGCAATATCGTTGGAATTAGCCAATAGAAAGGTAAAAACTTTTTATAACTATTAGATACATTTTTTTTTCAACACTTTAAAATGAACTAAAGCTCTAAGTATTATTTCTAGGCTTTTGTGCAGGTTTAAGTGTTATGTTCGTAATAACAATAGACCATAAGGTTCAATTGCAGAAGGATATATTATTGAAGAATGCATGTTTTTTTTTTCAAAGTAATTGTGTGAAATCGAGACAAAATATAACCAAACCGAAATAAATGCGGCTATGGAAATCGATGGTTATCAGGTTTTAGCGATATTCAAACTTTCGGGTATCCCTCTAGGTAAAGTAAAAACATGACTTCTTACGGATATAAAGTTAATGCAGGCTCGATGAGTTTTCAGCTTCAATGGGGGCAGAACAATATCCATAATATATCAGATCTTAGAGATGACATAGGTGACATAATAGTTGATTCAACGATCAAAATCAACCTAAAGAGGCTAATCATACTCATACTGAAAATGATGACGATGGTGATGAAAGTCCATAGACCCTAATTAGACTCCTCTAATTAGATTATCAAGTTACAAATTAATTTAGTATATAAAGATCGATGTAACATGCATGCAAATATACATGCATAAAAAGAGAAGGAGACAAATTTCGTTACATTGATGACAAAGGCAATGAATACAACAACTATAGTTGTTGTTCCGAAGCTGAATTTTAAGTGGAAGATCCTCCAATCCTCCATGCTTTCATAGTAGAAAGCCTCCTTCAAGTTGCACATAGTCTCTACTATTATAGTACTAGATATTGAGAAGAGATTTCACCTCACTAATATTAATAATATTACTAATCTAGTAATATGTGTTAAATATTAGTTTGTATGTGAGTTTAGAGAGATGTAGAGAGAGTTTTGCAAGTGAATAATGAAGCAAATAGTAGTGGAAAAATAAGAACAACAATTGTTCTTATTAACCTAGGCAAAACCGGCCAACACTCCACATGGGGACTAATTTTGGTCCTTAAAATAATCACATGCTTACATTATAGTGGAGTGTAAGTGTGGTAGTAGCTATAATAATGAGCTTTGATAAGAGTAAAGCATTATGAGTAAGAACAAAATGGAAGATAATTTATTCTCTTTTACTCCACCTAAATCGGGGCCTCGTGTCCACTTGGTGGTCCATTTTGATTTTTCATATTTGTCCTACAAATACTTATTAATCATATGCTTAATTATCATATATAATTAAGTGCTACTTTAATTATACAAAAATTATATGATACAAATTAATAAATAATACACTTAACTTTTAAGTGATATTATACCATTATATCAATATATAATGGGTCTCACAATGCCCAGTTTATTTATTTTACAACTCCTTATATATATAATTAACTAATTACCTTTACCTCAAATATATACAGAACCTCAACTAATTTAGTGAATCAACTATTAATCAGTAAATTAAATCTTATTAAAATAAGACATAAAACTTATTCAGTCAATTGTCGTATAATTGAGTAATAAACTTAATTTGCTTGAGTTCCAAACTCAATCTTCAATAATTAACTCACATAACAAAATATATATCAACTATATATAAGGGAGTAATTAAAATGTATCTTATACAAATAATTAGTTTTCTATTTGGGTCTCATCTTATAAGTGTGACCGAATGAGATCAGTTGATCACCGCCGTCATACGACAATTACTTCAAACTCTAGCCAACCAATCGTTATTGATTTACCTTAATCAACTGAAAAGTATAAATAAATAAGATATCTCGAGTATATTCCATTAATGAGATTTAATTAAGTAAGCGCACTATTGTGGAGGACACCTATTCCAACTGGTGATACCTTTAATGACGAAGACGATTATAGCTATTCGAATGGTGACGAAGAGAGTGACGAAGATACTGATATAGCTTAATATTCCTTCGTATAAGTATTTTGATACCGTATTGATGTGTTTCCATGTTAATTACTCATTCCGTCCCGGTCATTTGCTTACCTTTGCTTTTGGCACAATTCTTAAGGAATGGTAGAGATCATTTGTGGTTATACTTGGTGGAGGACAAGTGGAGAATAGTATCATTGGGTGATCAAATTACCCATGCATTACCATCCCAATATAAAAAGGTAAACAAATGAATAAGACACCTTAAAATGGAAATGGTAAGCAAATAACCGGGACGGAGGGAGTACATTTTAAGTAATATTTTGCTTCTCATAAGCTTTTTTATTTTTTAATCAGTAATATGAACATTTGTATTTTTTAAAGCTTCGTGTTTTTGTTATGTTTTATCATCTAACTTTTTATGTATTGTGATAATTGCAAAATGTCATAGCATGAGAAACGATCACAAGTGGATATGCCCACAATTGTGTCAAATAAGTATGCACAATCATTAAATAGCAAACACATTGGCACTTCGATGTCAAACTTAGGGGTTTTTTGGTTACCCCTTCTATAACACAGGAATTGCAATTCATGTGATTTGCAAAATAAGTGGGTTGTTTGATTACCCAAAATCACATGAATTGAAGTTCCATAGGAACTCTCCTCCATAATGGAGGAAGTTGCTTACCTAGGTCCCCCTAGGTAAGTGGGAATTCCTATGGAATTCACTTCCTATATCACAACCAAACAAGCTTCCTCCATTTCATGTGAATTGCAAATCGTGTGAATTATTACTTCCTTGGAAGTGCAATTCCCCTTGCGAACCAAACGACCCCTTAGTTGACACTACGATGGAGAAAAAGAGGAAAGGTAAACAAAGATCAATAATTGACGAAGATGAAGATTATGAACCTAATGTTGGTCAGGATGATGAACTTTGAGAAAAAGAGCTTGAAAAAAGCACAAAGCTTGAAAGTCGTCAAAAAAGGTAAATTTGATGCGTTTTCAATTAAAATACTCCCTCCGTTTCGGTCATTTGTTTACCATTTCCATTTTAGGGCGTCTCATTCATTTGTTTACTTTTCTATATTGAGAATGTTTTCTATGAGTAATTTGATGTGCCAATGGGACTATTGTCCACTTGTCATTCACCAAGGACCACCACAAATGGTCCCTAACATTTTCTTAATAATTGTGCCAAAAGCAAAGGTAAACAAATGACCGGGACGAAGGGAGTATCATTTGTCATATTTTTCATTTGAGTGACTCAATTTTGTTTGATACAGCCATTTGCAGTCAACAACAAATCAGCATCAGTGAAGACAATGATAACGATTATGGTATATAATACACAACCATAAAGCTACCATCATTTCTATTTCTGAAATTTGTTGTTGAGAGACCCTCTTTCAATAAACTTATTAAGAGATCAATTATAAGCTGATGAAAAAATGGTACAAAAAGTAATAAAAAGGGTACTTATACTATAAAATAGAGTACTAATAAAATTAGTTATAATATATGATAAAAATAGGTACAATTATTATGAAAACATGTACCAAACAAAAGAGAGACATTTTGAGTTACAATTACTAATAAAAGGGTACGAAATTTATATAAAGGGGTATGATAAAATGGTCTCTCAATAATTTAGTGAGAGACCGTCTCTCTAAGGTTTTTGTGTTATTGTTATTTGTATATTTATATATTTTTTTCCCTAAATTATTATATAGATATTAGTAATGAGGAATTTGATCGTTTTATGGTGATGGAAAGAGGTTTGGACAAATTTTGAATATGATGATGATTATAGACAATGACAAGCATTAAATTTATTTTTTAAATAATACTACCTCCTATTCGGGATAACTTTTTCCATTCAAGAATGGACCAAAAATTAAGGGTAGGTAATTAAATAAGTTAAAATATTGTAGTGGGTGAGGTGATTGGAGAGAAGGAATATATTGTGGGGTATTATTGTGGGGGTGAAGTCATTAAAATAATTATTGTTGTGGGGTAAGGTGATTAAAACATGATAAAGTATGGGTATTGTGGGGTATTGTTGTGGGGTAATGTGATTAAAATAAGTATAAAAGTTTATCAAAAAAGGAAAGGGGAAGCTATTGTCGATAGATGAAATGGAAAGGGGAAATGTTATTGTGAATAGGAGGGAGTACCATCATCTTATATATTAAAGCACACCTTCTTAGAGCTGATGTGGCAGCATAAAATCACAGGAAACACAAAATAGAGCATCCTTATTAAAAGTAATTTTTTAATAATTGATAGAGGCTGAAGCAACATATTTAAAAAATCAAAATATTAAAATATTAAATTATGTATTTTACAAACCAATAAACAATTATTACAAGCTGAAACAACAGTATGCCCCTTCATCTGTCAAAATAATTACAATCCTTGAGCAACACAAATTGTGTTTTACATGAAAACGTTTCAAACCCCAAAGTTACAGTTCTTACCTGGGAAATACCAACTTTATTACCCTCAACCCATCACCTTCTTGAAGCTCTTATTTAACCTTCTTATTCTTGACCTCTTCATATCAATTCCATAGCAATCCCTCCAGAATTACTTACTATCTCTCCTTCATCAATTCTCCTCCATTAATGACGGTTGCACCAAACCAAACCAAACCATTAGCCAACTCACAGAAGGAGTTAGAATTGGTTAGATGAATGTGAGGGTCAGAGGGTGATAAACAAATGGACAAGACCTGAAATCAGAGACAAGAAAAAGCCGTTTGCAATTGAATTACTACTCCTTGATACTGAGGTAATATGCTCTTATATTAACCTTTTGAAATTAATTATATTTTTGTAGTATATATGTATAATTTATCTCGAGTTTTTTTAGGGTATCAATACGTTGTTTAAAATCACTGACAATAAAAGACTCTAAACATATTTAAGATACTTCGTAATACATACTGATGAACCAACAACACGGGACTTGACGAAGCTACCTCTAATCCATATCGCTTACAATTTGAATTCTCATCCAAAGTATCCCATGTGACAACTCATGTTTCTATTCAACTTTATGGCCATCGCTTTGCTAACTTTGAGGACATTATTAATGGCATGGTACCAACAACTCACTATATAGGTAAAAATATGACTATTTTTTAAATTCTTGGATTATACCCTATTCATTATCTAATTCTTTGATGAAGCAGCTATTTCATATATAACTAACTCCATTCATACGTTTATACTTGACAAATGTTGTTGGGAAACTATTTGAGATTGGACCTATTACTTCTACTAAGAATGGGCATAAGTGTCAAACCATAAAGCTGGAAGATATTGAGTTAGTCGATCAAAATCAATAAAATGTAAACTCATTCTCTACATTTTATATTTTGAATTTCTAATTTATCTATATCCTACAGTGGGTGTCAACTATGTTGCACATTATGGGAACCACACATAGAGTCACTACTAGATCTTATATCACAAGAGCCGAATTCTAAACAATCAAAGATTATTTAGTAAGTTGTTTTCGGCGGTGATTTCTGACAAATATTGTCTATTGTACCCAAAGGTAGTAGACAAGATATAGTGGGGCGCTTCCATTTGCTCATCCCTTTTATGGAGATATTGCAAGGTAAACTTTTCTTTTTCGAATTTGTTTTATAATAAATTCATCTATTACGTACGTCCCTTACTTTTAAAAAAAGGTAATGAAAAAATGAGAAGTGACACTTTATGAATACGTTGTAGGTTTTAAGGCTCAATAGAAATATGCGCCTTCAAGTAGGAAGCTCACAATCAAACACAGAGGAAATCAGGGAAATTTCAGAGTGGATGTTACAAGTTTTACAAGTTGGAGATGGGAACGACAAAGTGGCTAACACAGAATTACCAGAAAAAATCCTAATTCATCCTGAATCTGACCCTATTGCTACAATAGTAGAGAGCACATACCTGTCAACACTTGCGGCACCCTGAATACTTTCAAGAAAGAGCGATGCTTGCACGTACCCATGATATCGTAAAGTTGGTGAATGAGTATGTGCTCTCTCTTATTCGTACTGAAAAAAAAGTCTACCTGAGCTCCGATGAAATTAGTAAAGAAGAGACTAGCTTTGTGATTCTTGACCTCTATTCCACCGAGTTCCTTAACACTATTATATGTTCAGGTCTACCTAATCACAACCTATCACAACCTAACGCTGAAGTTGGAGTAATAGTCATGCTTCTTTGAAACATTGACCAAGCAAATTAATGGATTGTGCAATGGCACACGTTTGGTGGTAACTAATCTAGGTAATCGCGTAATTGGGGCTACTGTTATATCAGGCACCAAAAATGGTTGAAGAGTTTATATTCCTCGCATTACTTTGACACCTTCAGACACTAATAAATTCCCTGTGAAGTTCGAGAGGCGACAATTCCCTTTAGCCGGTTGCTTTGCAATGACTATTAAAATAAGTCAGGGTCAGTCTCTATCTCTATCTCATGTTGGTCTGTATCTCCCGAGATCCGTATTCACACATGGCCAGTTGTACGTCGCGATCTCCAGAGTCACCAGCAAAAAAGTACTTAAAATCCTTATTTCAGACGAAGACAAGGGGACGTTTTAATATAACGACAAACGTCGTTTACAAGGAGATATTTCAGATGCTTAGTTGGGTTTAAGAATATGATGGGATATATATAGATTTTATATTGATGATTCAATGGATTATTTTGAGTCTTATGTGTCGTTTCTACGACATTAAAACTTATGCGGTCTACTATGTAGTCAAGTCAGAAATATTCTATTTTTTGCAAGTCGCTTAAACTTTAGTAAGTCTTGCTTAAGACGAACTATCCAACTTAAACCTTAAGACGTGTCAAATACTACCATATGGAGTTATTAGAGACATAAGTATTGACATTTCCTAGGCAACTTGCCATGTGATTTGATATGTATTATGTCCGTCTTAAGTTTAAGACGGATAATATCGTCTTAAATGAGAATTTGTTCTTATTTTATTATTCCAATCAACTTTTAAAAAAAAATAGATAGCACATTGAAATCAATTAGATGAATGTGAATGATAGCTTTCATATGATTAAATTACCATAAGATTATCATAAAACTGACCTCCTACTTTCGATAATCGTCCTCCTGACCTCCATATGTTATTGATGCTGACCTTACTGCCAAGGATGCTTCCATTTGCCCAAGCAATCATCATACTTGAAAATTAATTATAATAATTTAAAAAAGAAAAAACTATAACTTGAAAACAGAAGAAAAATACAAAGTTTGAGTAATAAATGACACAAGTTTGAAAATTGGTCGATGAATCTGGAACTATTATATCACCTTGGAATAGAAAAAGAAGAAACACAAACAAATATAAAAGTGAGATGAAAATTCCAAATATTTAAGTGAAAGATCTAACCTTGAGATGATGGGAAGAAGTAGCTTGATAATAAGATCAACGATATAGCAGCTGAATAATGGAGTTTATAGTTTATACCGTCGACTCTACCACCGATGGAGGGACATGCAAAGGTTGGATGAACAGATAAGGGAAGAAGAATATTTGGGGTTTGTGAGAGTTGGGGTGTTAGTGGGGGTGAGGGATTACCGGGATCACAAATTCTCATTTGTGACGGACACTATCCGTCGCAAGCTTAAGACGGATACCATATTCTCTCACAAAATACCCATCAAGGGTGAGTGGAGAAGCACTTGGGGGGTGCCCACCTTGTCCCCTCTACCCATTTCCTCTCACAAAATACCCGTCGCAAGATCCGATCCGTCGCAAGCAAGACCTACGGTACCAGGATATGGTATGTGCCATATGGTAATAACAAAAATTGACAACACTTTCTTTTTTCATATGAAGTGGAGAACAAGAGCTGGGAATTCTTCCCTACGATCTTATCTTCCAATTTAAATTTCAAGTCTCTCATAGAGCGAGTGAAATAATCACCACCTGCTTGCATTTAAATTTGAACAAGAAAGCATTAGCATTCGCCGGCACATTAGAACAAGAACTGCTTCAACTTAGCTATGCGCAAAGGAAGCCTTCTAGCAACACTAGGCCTTGTAAGAACTCAGCCGGAACCTCTCGTCTGATTCTAGTGATGTGCCAATTCTATCGACTTAGCTTCTTTCTATAGAAGAGGAACCAGATTTGCAATCTGATCCTGATCTTGCCCACTGGTCTTTCGCTCACATCCAAACCAAATGTTACATTTACCTTATTTGGACAATTCAAACCGAACTATCCATTCCTTTTCGGGTAACACATAAGACCAACTACTCCTCATTTACCCTATATATTTACACAATATGCCTTTACCCCACCCACCCAACTAACATTAAATACTCAAGTGCTCTTACTTCCATTCTAATACTACCATTCCCTTTTCAATGTCTTCTTAAAACTTGTGCTCCCTCCCATGTAACCTTTGATTTGGATGGGGGGGAGTATTATTTTGTCTTTTTGCTTTTTTTTTAATCATTACTCTTTTAGTTTCATTCATTTTTTTTTTTTTATATTTTGATTAGGTAAGGAAACTAGATTATCCTATGTCAAGTACTACGAATTGAGTTAATGACGATCGAATTCGTAAAATAAAACTTTTGACTGGTTGACAACTACATACATTGTACGATCGAATTCGTCAAATAAAACTTTTGTCATCTGGTGATGATTCATATAATAAAAAATATCATTATCTTATTAAGATAAACAAAAACTCTTTTCGTCTCAAACATACGTGATCTTTTGATTAAATATTCTCACAAAGACTATATAAAAAGCTAATCAAATAATTGGGTTGGCTGGATATTGTTTGAGATAGTCAAACGTATTTACACTAACTAAGACAAATACACTTATGCACCATAAAGACACGCTTGATAATTAACCTTATTTATAAATAACAATATCAACTACAATAATAGATAATCAACAATAGTAAGAAAAATAACCATATTATTAGCTATATCGATAATTAGTCTCTTAATATTACTAATAATCATATTTATAAATTTTATCTTGATCATAATTTTATCACATAATACAAGTATAAATTTTATAAATAAATTTAATTCTAAAAATTAAAAACAACCCCGTGAATTTTCACGGGTCTTACACTAGTTTTATATATTAAAGCACACCTTATTTCTACTAACGTGGTAGCATGAAATATCAGAAAACACAAAATAGAGCTCCCTCATTAAAGTACTTCTAAAGGTATACTTCATTAAACATTAAATAATTAAATATTCCAAAATATAAAATAACAACAAGAGTCTGTCTCTTCAAAAGCAGACAAAAATTTATTGCTTAGCAACTCACGAAACTTTACGGTGCATTTCAATTTTCAAGTCTTATGCCAGCCCATCTACTTTGATGAAATTTAAGAGTCCTATAGAAACTATCAACCTGCAAATAAAAACATCAAAAAAATTAAACGTGCAGTTGCAGAAAAAAATTGAGAGAACCAAGAAGCTGCAAAACAATTTCCTAAGGTTCATTTGTAAGAATTATTATATTAATATTATTTAATTCTCTATTGTGTGGACCTAATTACTGATATTAGTTGCCTTAATTAAATAATGGTTAAATATATTGTTTCGGGTTTTTATTAGGAGTCCTAGTTTAAGTAGATTATGGTAAATAGTTACAGGCTATTTACATAACTGACTACTTATTCCATAAAGCCCCTCCTGCCACCTCTCTATATAAGTACACCTGTTTGTGCTTGAACCTAATTGATTCATATCAGCAACACACAGAAAGAATGTGAATTAGAGAATAAGGAAGGTAGGAGAAGGCAAAGCAATAAGGGTTTATTATTTATCTTTCTCAAGTAACTTTATTATCAGATCTGATGGCTGCACCACGTAAGTACCTTTCAGTAATTATCGCTTTAATCAAGATCCTATAATTTATGTTTACATGTGGTATCAGAGCATGGTTGTGATTATAGTTGTAATTCTGATTAATGTTCTAATTATGTTTTTATGAATGAATTTAATGTGTTAATCATGATGTTGTAACATTCATTCATAATTTATTGTATACCCTCATGATTGATAGCGTATCCTGTTATGATGATCGTTTCCGCTGCCTAATCGAATTATTTCGTTTTATTTTATTTATGATGATTATTTATGATGATGTTTTGCGATGCCTAATTCGATTTGAATGATTATTATGTTTATTATGCGTATGAATGCCGTCTGTTGTCTAACCTACTCGATCGAGCTAATGCTCACTCGATCGAGGCGGTTTGTTTATGCTTTTGCTCGATCGAGCTAACTGCCTACTCGATCGAGTCTCTTCTGATTTGCTTCTGCTCGATCGAGCTGATGGTGTACTCGATCGAGTGGTTCCCTTTTGCCTTGTTCTCGATCGTGCTAAAGTCTTTCTCGATCGAGATGCCTTGTTTAATAATGATGTTGCTCGATCGAGCTAATCTTCTACTCGATCGAGCCCTTATGCTTTTAATTCTGCTCGATCGAGCAAGTGCTTCTACTCGATCGAGCCCTTATGCTTTTAATTCTGCTCGATCGAGCAAGTGCTCTACTCGATCGAGCCCTTATGCTTTTATTTCTGCTCGATCGAGCAAATGCTCTACTCGATCGAGCCCTTATGATTTTGATCCTGCTCGATCGAGCTATTGTTTACTCGATCGAGGAGTCTTGTTTTGCCTTGTACTCGATCGAGCTAAAGCTGTACTCGATCGAGGGGTTCTTCTTTGTTTTCTTCTCGATCGAGCTAAAGTTGTTCTCGATCGAGGTGTTTAAGTTTATTTTCTACTCGATCGAGCTGATGTTTTACTCGGTCGAGGTCTTCCCGTGCTGTTTCAATACTTATTGTTCGTTTTCATTGTATGCTCGCATAATATTATGTTACTATGCTTAAAGGAGATCTTCGCATTATGATGAGTTGAAATTCACCACAGTGATTTCATCTCGTACGCGATCAGATCTCATAATGTAATTGGGCATTCACATCATGTTGATGTTCACCACAGTGGACTCAAATTATGCAGTGAATATCCGACTAAGCATACATTTTTATTAAAAGTTAATTATATCTTATGTATTGATTAAAGGAGACATTCGCATTATGACAAGTTGGAATTCACCACAGTGATTTCATCTCGTACGCAATCAGATCTCTTAATGTAATTAAATTGGGCATTCACATTATGTTGATGTTCACCACAGTGGACTCAAATTATGCAGTGAATATCCGACTAAACATACATTCTTATTGAATATTAATTATATCTTAAGTATTGATTAAAGGAGACATCCGCATTATGACGTGTTGAAATTCACCACAGTGAATTCATCTCGTACGCGATAAGATCTCATAATGTATTTAAATTGGGCATTCACATTATGTTGATGTTCACCACAGTGGACTCAAATTATGCAGTGAATATCCGACTAAGCATCTAATGGGGTGAAATAACTCGTATTAAGGTTTTACCCACAGGTAACCTAACATTAAAGTAAAACACCCAATAAAGAGAGTATTCTTGATTATGTAATTAAGCGTGCGTAGGTTGTCCACAGATACTACACATCGCCTAATGAATGTTTATAAGTTACTCATTTAAGTTTCAAGTCTTAGTCATAATTGCTATTGTGTGATAAACTCAAAGCCTAATGTTCTGAGCATTATTCATAATGCAGTACCGTTGCAAAGCTCTCTCAATAACATGACAGTCTTTGCTTAAAGTTCTTACGAATTACCACTGCACTAAACATTAAGTCCTCCATTTCGGAGATAGGCTGTACTACAGCCAGTAAGTACATGGAAATCATTAAGGAACGCTTTCAGACTACCGAGAAAGCGGTAGCTGGAAGGCTTATGTCTGAACTTATGCCCAGGCACATCATGTGCATCATGTAAGCGGGAAATCTAAAGGTAAGTTTAGAAACAGAAAGGGCATTAAGTTAAGCCCTTCTGATAAACCGTCTGCAACTGGCATAAAGAAGGAAATTAAGAAGCAGTATAGTTGCCTTTTCTGTAGGAAACCTGGGCACTTTCAGCAAGACTGCATAAAGCGTGAGAATTGATTCGAAAAGAAGGATAAGCTTTTGGCTTTAGTATGTTTCGAATCAAATTATGATGAAATTCCTTCTAATACATGGTGGCTAGATACAGGCTCTAATGAAAGTTCCTTCTTCTTGTGGCATAAACGTTTGGCCCATATTTCAAGAGAAATAATGAACATATTAGTTAAAAACAATATGTTACCTTCTCTTGATTTTACGGATTTTGGGACGTGTGTGGAATGCATTTAAGGTAAGCAAACCAAACACACCAAGAAAGGGTCCACAAGAAGCACTGCGTTATTAGAAATCATACATACGGACATTTGTGGTCCATTTGATGTTCCCTCCATGAGCGGAAAGAAATATTTCATCACATTTATCGATGATTATTCACGTTATTGTTATCTTTACCTTTTGCATGAAAGATCTCAATCAGTAAACGCTTTAGAGGTTTACATTAAGGAGGTGGAAAGGCAATTGGGAAAGAAAGTGAAAATCATAAGGTTAGATAGAGGTGGTGAATATTATGGCAAATATGATGAATCAGGACAACATCCTGGTCCCTTTGCAAAACTCCATGAAAGTTTGGGTATTGTCCCTCAGTACACAACTTCTGGTTCTCCATGGATGAATGGTGTAGCTGAGAGGCGTAATCGAACCCTATTAGAGGCTGTAAGGACAATGATGAGTAATACCAACTTACCCATGAAGTTGTGGATGCATGCCCTTATGACTGCTGTGTATGTTGGAAACCGGGTTCCCAGTAAGGCAGTTTCAAAGACACCATTTGAACTGTGGAAAGGGTGGAAACCGAGTCTTCAACATTTGCATATATGGGGATGCCCAGCAGAGGCACGCATTTATAATCCACATGAAAGGAAACTCGATCAAAGAACCATTAGTGGGTTCTTTATCGGTTATCCAGAAAAGTCTAAAGGGTATAAGTTTTACTGTCCTACACACAGAACAAGAATTGTAGAAACCGGAAATGCCAAATTCCTTGAGAATGGCGAAGTTAGTGGGAGTGATCAGGTAAGGGATGTCATAGTCAATGAAGTTAGGTGGCAATTCCAGTTTCTTTGCCCCCAATTTCAATTGATGATGTTCCACATAATGATAATGTTGACCCAGTCAATATTGTGGAACCTAACGTTGATGACCCTCCACTCCCGAATGAAAACATTGCCACTGAAGTTGTTGATACAGCCCTTGAAATAGTATTAAGAAGGTCCACAAGACCTAGAAAGCCAACTACTTCAGATGACTATGTGTATCTACAACAATGTGAATTTGACATTAGTATTGATAATGATCCGGTTACGTTTTCACAAGCTATGAATTGTAATGATTCCGATAAATGGATTAATACCATGAAAGAAGAAATGGAGTCTATGGCTAAGAATGAGGTCTGGGAGTTGGTCAATTTACCAGTAGGTCATAAGGCTGTCGGCTGCAAGTGGGTCTTTAAGACCAAGCGCGACTCCTCAGGTAATATTGAACGACATAAAGCCAGACTGGTAGCTAAAGGCTTTAATCAGACAGAAGGCATTGATTATAATGAAACCTTCTCTCCAGTTTCTAAGAAGGATTCATTACGGATCATTTTAGCTTTTGTAGCTCATTTTGATTTAGAGCTACATCAAATGGATGTGAACACGGCATTCTTGAATGGGAGTTTGGAAGAAGAAGTCTACATGGCTCAGCCTGAAGGCTTCATTATTGATGACAAAGAGGACAAGGTCTGTATATTAAAGAAGTCCATTTATGGACTTAAGCCAGCTTCTCAACAATGGTATATTAAGTTCCATAATACCATTACCTCATTTGGGTCTCAAGAAAACACTGTTGATCAGTGTATATACCTGAAGATCAGTGGGAGTAAGTTTGCATTTTGGTTCTATATGTCGATGACATACTTATAGCAAGCAGTGATTTGGGACTATTACGTCAAACTAAAGATTTCCTATCAAACAACTTTGAGATGAAAGATATGGGAGAGGCGTCCTATGTGATCCGGGTGGAAATATCTCAAGACAGATCACAAAGGACATTAGGGTTGTCTCAGAAAGTCTATATCAGTAAAGTCTTAGAAAGATTCAACATGGTAAAATGTAATCCTAATGATGTTCCTATTCAGAAAGGGGATAAGTTCAACTTAAGTATGTATTCTAAGATTGAGCTAGAACGAAATACCATGAAAAACTTTCCTTATGCATCTCTGGTTGGAAGCTTAAGGTATGCGCAGGTCTGTACAAGACCTGACATAAGTTTTGCAGTAGGTATGTTGGGTCGATATCAGTCCAATCCTGAAATGGGTTATTGGATATGATGACTCAGATTTTGGAGGATGCGTGGACTCAAGGAAAAGCACTTTTGGTTATGTGTTTGTTTTAGCTGGGGGAGCAATCTCCTGAAAAAGTGCTAAACAAACAATTATTGCCTCATCCACTATGAAAGTTGAATTTGTAGCGTGCTTTGAGGCTACTATTCAAGCTTTATGGTTGCGGAATTCTCCTTCAGGGCTTAGCATTATGCATTATGATGCAAGGCCGTTGAGAATTTATTGTGATGATACCGCATCGATCGTCTTTTCGAAGAATGACAAGTATTCTAAAGGAATAAAGCACATGGAAATGAAATACTTGTCAGTTAAGGAGGAAGTTCGGAAAAACACTGTGTCAATTGAGCACATTATGACTAGTGTTAATATAGCAGATCCTTTAACTAAGGGATTACCTCCAAAGACATTTATGAAGCATGCTATTGATATTGGTCTGGAGGATAATCATTAAGGCTTTTTCGTTTATGTTTGGATCATGCTAGTGCTTTGTAATAATGACACTTATGTTTTGATTAATCGATTTATGTTTTATTATGATGATGATTTCCGAACACTTTTCTGTATCGTATTATTGTTATTGTATACATTGTTGTTGCACGATTAACAGAATCAGTCCTTTTCCTCAAGGACATTATTTGGGGATTATGTTTGATCCTTGTACAGACTGATTATTCTAAGTGATTGGTCCGTAGTACATGGAAGGACCACTTCTCTTTTATAGTAGTGTCTCCGCCATGACTCAACCAGTTGTTCCGGGATAATCAGGGTAATTAAGATAAACCCATTATGTGTTCATTTAACCGTCTACGCGCCTTATGTTATAATTAAGAGTGACATTATGTTTTAATCAGTAATATGGTCCAAGTGGGAGAATGTAAGAATTATTATTATATTAATATTTAATTCTCTATTGTGTGGACCTAATTACTGATATTAGTTGCCTTAATTAAATAATGGTTAAATATATTATTTCGGGTTTTTATTAGGAGTCCTAGTTTAAGTAGATTATGGTAAATAATTACAGGCTATTTACATAACTGACTACTTATTCCATAAAGCCCCTCCTGCCACCTCTCTATATAAGTACACCTGTTTGTGCTTTAACCTAATTCATTCATATCACCAACACACAAGAAAGAAAGTAAATTAGAGAATAAGGAAGGTAGGAGAAGGCAAAGCAATAAGGGTTTATTATTTATCTTTCTCAAGTAACTTTATTATCAGATCTGATGGCTGCACCACGTAAGTACCTTTCAGTAATTATCGCTTTAATCAAGATTCTATAATTTATGTTTACAGAATAAACTCACAGGTAGTATTGATAAACTTTTCATCAGAACAAGTCTCCATGGTTTCCCCTGACCGAAAACAAGGTACAACGTCGAACTAAAAGCGACCATCATGGACGTTATTGACACAAAAAGTATTGTCAAACCGATTATTTTCAAGGAAATATTTTTTGAGAAATCACCATTTCATTGAATTTGCACCAAAAAATTTCCTTTATTTAAAATATTTAGGAACATTTGTTGTAAATTGTAGCTATAACACAAAGATTATATAAGAAGAAATGATCTTAAAAAGGTCAAAAGAATGTAATACCTTAAACCATTGTAGCTCGCGTTGCATCTGTAAAGCTTCCCCGGAGACAAGATTAAGACGGTCTGTAGACGGTAATCTGCCAGCCAAATGAAGTATATTGTTTCCCTGCGAGTCTATATACCTTGTCACCAAATTTTTATGCTCACTCATTTGATAAATAAGGTTAAAAACATTTTCTCGACGATGTGTGACTGCTAGCTGAAATACATTATGATTTTCCTCATTAGAAGACCAAATAGCCGGAGGCAATGTCTCAACAATATCCTATATAATCTCGTGAACCCCTAACTTGGCTGCCAGATGAAGTGGTGGTTGAAATAATGATAATGCTTTTGCATCATCCAACTCCATGATTTCCTTACGCAAGAGTTTTGCAAGCTCGAATGATTGAAAACGCATCAACTTTATTTTCTTATAGTATTTGAAAAATGAAACTGTTGACACCATCGAGAAAATTTTTAATATAGTTTGATACACAAATAATCCAATGTTTTAATCTCTTATATATATACTAAAAGACTAGTTTGAAAACCCGTGTGGTGCACGAGTTAATAAACTTGATTATTTAAAAACATTGTTAACACTACAAAAAAAAGACTCATAGCGACGGACGATTCCGTCGTAAATACGCTTAATTCCGTCGCAAAAAGGCATTTGCGACGGAATTTCCATCACAAATACTTCGTCGCAAATTTTCGTCGCAAATACGCTTAATTCCGTCGCAAAAAGTATATTTTTAAATTTTTTTTTTACTTACATTTTATCATTTCGCACGTGTATTCATCTCGCGCGTTTTTTTTACCGCATGTTTTTTCATGTCAATTCATAAGTCACATATTCAATGTAAGAAGTGAGGGAACCTATATAAACATAAGAAATGTGCTGTTTTTTTCCGATGTGGGATGAGTTTGCGACGGAATTTCCGTCGCATATACATTAATCCGTCGCAAATATATTTTCCCGCGCGAGCCAAAAATTGAAAGCTTAAAAATATCATTTGCGACGGAAATTCCGTCGCAAAATGACTGCTTGCGACGGATTGCACGGAATGCAATCCGTCGCAAAAAATCCGTCTCAAAAAATCTGTCTCAAAGTCCATTTTGTGACGGATTTGTATTCCGTCGCAACAAATCCGTCGCAAAATGACTCTTTTGTTGTAGTGTAAAAATATACTCCCTCCTAATCAAAATAAACTTCTCTTTTTCATTTTTCATCTATTTACAATACTTTTTCTCTTTGCTTATTTTGTAAATTTTTATACTTATTTTAATCACTTCACTCATAACAATACCCCACAATACTCATACTTTATCTTATTTTAATAAAATCACCCAGAAAAATAGTTATTTTAATGAGCTTACCGCACAATACATTCCCTCTCTCCAATCACATCACCCCACCAAAATATTTTACATTATTTAATTAATCACCCTCAATTTTTGTTTCATCCTTGAATGTGGAAACTTATATTGAATAGGAGGGAGTATATTGTTGTATATTTTTAGATAGATGTTCTAAGAATTCATTTTCTAAAATAAATATGTCTAGTTATGAGTAAGTCATGAACTCATATAACTTTATATTTTGAATATTTCAAAGAGTATTTAGGTTTGAGTTATTTTGAAGTATATATACTTCGTAATTTCTAGTGGCTCATTTGGCACATAAAAACATGTGAATATGAAACTATTTCGGTCTTCATAATTCAAAGTTAAGTATTAATGATAGGATTTTATAATTTTCAATTAAGAAAATGAATTACGTTTATATTTCACATTTGTCCATACATAATACTCTCATTGTCTCAATCATTTGTTTATCCTTTTTATTTATTTTGAAGAGTATTTTAATCAAAGGTAAAGAAATAATTAGAAGACTGAGAGTATAAAAGACATCTAAACGTTGATGGATAAACATCTACTTTATATAAACCAGAAACATTTAGGTTAATCCTATTGGCGGCTAAATTTAAGGAAGAAAAAAAAAAAGAAAATTGGGCCCCACATTCACAAGATCTACTTTATATAACCCAGAAACATTTAGGGTGATCCTATTGGCTGCTATATTTCAGGAAGGAAAAAAAAAAATTGGGCCTCACATTCACAAGAACACATTTAATTACTCTCTCTCCTCTACCTAACATTTCAGATTCACTTATTTACATACATTTATATATTTTGGTGATTCTTTATTTCCCAATTTTTGATCAGTCATATATTTATTTAATTTCTAATATTTCTATACTATATAGTTTTATATGAGTAAATGTAAATAACATAAATTTGGAGTAAATTTAAGTTTGTATACTTACGTCATTCCAATATAACATAAATTTAGATGTTATCAAATCATTTACCATTCTAGATTTAAATCTGATACAAAATACTTATAATATAAAACATTATAATTTTGAAAAAAAATATTAAAAATAAATGTTGCAGGAGAAAAATCAAAATAATTACCACTAGATTCATATTATATACTCCTTAAAATTATCAACATAAATGTTCAAATTTTTTTTTTTACTTTTAAAAGAATTAAGCATTTAAATCACTCAAACATGACAAGAAAAATATGAATAATAAAATCAAGTGCATCTATACAAATATAAAATTAAATAGAAATCGGGTAAAATTAGTATGAAACAATCAAAATAATGAAACAAACTTTAATTTAGTATGATCAAACCTTATAATTAGATGAGATATCTATAACATAAAGCATGAAAATTGTGGCACTAACGAAGATTTTAATTCGAAAATCCACAAATTTAATTTGAATAAAAATAAAAATGAGTTGAAAAGCCTTTTTGAATGAGGTTTGTAAATGATAAGGAGAAAGAAATGGAGAAGCGTGTGAGGCGAGGGTGAACAAATAGGAAAGCTAGGTTTTTAATTCATTTTAGGTAGCTGATCATTTATACCAAGTTAATGGGCTAATGAACAAGTGAATTTTCGGCCCAATTTCTACAAATGTGGATTGAACCAATTCGCATATTTTTACGGTCAAACTAATTAAGGAGTTTATATTTAATCACTTTTATAATTGTAAATTTTATTATATATACACATAGTAAATTAGGTTCTTTAATATATATCCCCTTATTTTTGATTATTTAATTGAGTTTTACTCCCTCTATAATATAGATGACAAACAATAACACGACTTAAAAACGCGACACAAAAAAATTAAGAGGCTTGGGTTGAGTATTAATGACCCAATATATAGGTGGGTCAACATGAACATAACACGAGATTAACCCAAAACGAATAACCTATTTAATAAGTTAAATTCTATTTTATTGATTTTTCATTACCTAACTATATTACACTTTACATACAAACATTAACATGACACAAAAATACGACATGGACGCGATGCGATCTAGGTTGAGATTTGATGACTTATACATGTAACACGAAAATACCAATGTAGCTTTTTTTGCCCCAAAAAAACTTTTAAAGTTACTCCATAAGAGTTTTAATGAGTATTTTGTTACTCCGTATTAATCTCGACCTTAAATTTAAAATGAAAATAACGTTTACATAGAATCATCAACAATTACAATTTTTGGGATGAGGTCATAGCTATGCTCAAGAAACTTCTGAGATATTTTGATTCTCGAGGACTTTATGGACATATTTATGGGTCATAGACTCACACCCTCATTGCTAATTTAGTTTGGATATATTTTGCATTTGATGCGAAATGTATAGCTAAAATGACCAAATTTATAGTAGAATCGTCATGTACAAATGTACAACTCATGAAATCCTAAAGAAAATCATAATCCTACTATTATAAAAACTCAAACATTTAAAACAATTTCCTTTATCCACGTCATCAATCACATTCTTCTTTTTAGCAATAGTGGTGGGAAAACCATGGAGACTTGTTCTGATGGTCAGTTTATGACAAAAAGCGCTGCCACAACTATACATGAACTTGACGTGTTTTTCAGCCATTTTTCTCTTTCATTTACCAAATCTCCATGTGGCTCACTAAACACAATCGTTGAATTTTTCCCGTCTTTGTTTATACCAACTTTTAGTGTATGATGTGCTAGCTTCTCTACATATCACAAATGTTTGTGACACAGATTTTAATTTGATTATGTTACTATAATAAATAGACTATTTTCAAGGATACTTTTTCCTAAAACGGTTTTTCTAACGTGTGCCCTTAGGGCACATGTTAATAACCTAAATATGGTAATATTAACAACATATTCTAATGAGGTATTCAAGTATAAACTCAATTTTGGCATAATTAGAGAGAATATGTTGCTAATATTGCCATATTTAAGTTATTAACATGTGCCCTAAGGGCACACGTTAGAAAAACCGTTTCTAAAAAAGTCTTCATTCCCTTTCAAATTACAACCAAAATATTTTAGAAAAATCTATCATGAATTGTAGCCTTGAAAATGACAGAAGAATGTAATATCTTAAATCATTGTAGCTCACGTTGCATTTGCAAAGCCGAACCAGAGACAAGATTAGGATGGTCTGTAGTGACTGCTAGCTGAATTACATTATGATTTTATTTATTAAAAAACCAAATTGTTGAAGGTAACCCATTATAACAGTGGTATGACCTACATTGTCAGGCAAGATATGTATGCCAAAATTATCTTATTTTAATATCCGTAGAGATTTAAAATTGACTATCATCATTTTGAAGATCGACCTATTTAGTTTTACCCTACATTCTGAGTCCTTATAATGTAGCGAGCTCGAAGTTTTTGTAATGTCAACAATGCTGACGTGAAAACTTGAGTCTTTCTCTATTTTGTTCACTACTCTTTGAAGCGGAAGCTTGGACTAGTAATCAGGGGCATGATTTTGAGAGGATCGGCCTAATATGCGAGATAGGTCGGTACTTAGACCCGACCTAAGGGACCTTTTGAACCGAAAGGTCGAGACTTTACCTAGACATGTACCTATCTTAATTAACTTCTTTTGAATGTGTTGAGCGTTGAATGATTTCCTCTTGTCATGTGCATTAATAATGTTTGTTGAATTGCTTAAATGAAAGTTTGACATTTCTTATCGTATTGACTTGTCTTAGGCGAAAGGCTCGACTTGTTTGTTGACCGCCCTTAACAAGTGGGTTGAGAATGGCTATGGCGAAAACTTGGCTAGACTCGACCCAAGGACCGTCTCTCATCGTAAGATGGAGATACACCAAGACCTCACCCTCCATCTCACCTCTCATTTTGACTTAGAATTGACCCCACGTACTTAAGCGAACCCGAGACCTTAGCCTCTTCTTATTTGTGTTATTTGTTTAGTTTATGTTTATTTGTTTCAATTCGTGAGCTTACCATTATTACTAATCTTATTTGCTTGACTAAACTAGAGCAAAACCGAGACTTATAGCCCTCTAACCCCACCATCCTTGAGACTGATCTTAACTTCCGCTATCGCATTAGTTGAGTTTCATAAATTATTGTTTGCTTGCAGAGAGCACGACGACCGCGTATCAGACCACTACCCAAGACCATAGGATGTGCACATCCTTCTTGTGGTGAACCCACAAGAGGAGGCTCTAGGCGGTCCTCCGTGTACGATGATGTCTTTAGAGAACCCGGTTACCCGTACCGATTCCTAAACACAAATCCATATGTGTAAATCACATCATTTACATCAATCCCAACAATCAAACATCATCATACATCATACAATCATCAAGGACTATTGTCACAATTTCAACACACCATATAATCATCTCATAATTACACATAACCAAGAGTTCTGTAGAAAAATTATCTATCTCAAAGTCAAATCTCCAACAATTAAAGTTTAGAACTGCTTATCTACATATTCAACCCCTAAACAATCATAATAGTATATAACCAAGTCATATTCCTTAATCAATTGTTCAATTCCATAATAAATTCCAAATCCTCAAATTCTAGATTAAAACTTTAAGAACTCAAGAACAAAATCTCCAAATTTATAAGGTTAAGTCTTAACATTCAATAAGATAGGTTGTACTAATTATAATCATACAAAAAAAATGAATAATAATCAAAGACTTACCAACAAAAAGGATTTAAGATAAACACTTGCAACTCTAGCCTTAAACATTGATAGATTTCTTAATCCTCTCCTTGGATGTGTTTTGGATGAGAATCGGGTTTTAGGAATGTTTTTAGAATGAGTAAAATTAAAGGGTTTAAACCTAATTAATGCTAATACAAAATAGATGACTGATTGAATGGTTATTTGTATACTTTCCATACAAATATAAAGAGCTTAAACATAATGCTAATACAAAAAAAATACGGATGTGCTATTACAAAAACTGGTTGTTTATAACTTTGCATCCATCTCACTCACGTATTAACGTATACGAATTACGGGTTGAAAAACCTAATGTGGAACCTTGGTAGTGCGCAATTTACCAATTCTGTTGACGCCAAAATTAATTTTTTTCGAGTTAAGGTACTCAAAATATTTTTCTGAATAACCCTCATCATCATCCCTGACTCACCAACCCATAATAACAGTTTCATGCCCTAAAGGTATTTCATTACAATCGTTTTCACCCTCAACCCTGCAACTGTAAGTTTCTTAAACTCAATATTAGACACTTCTAATATCATAATACATTTAGTTTACTCTTAAACTAAATAGATCTTATGCATGCATAACAAAATAAGACAAAGATAAGAAGAAACATTTTCCTTACATTGAATATAAACAAAATGGGCACAATATTTGGACATCTTCCAAATATTGTTCTTGAGCTTAAATAAGAAGGATGATCTTCCAAGTTTCAAATTAGAAACTCTCCAATTAGTTGCACCAAGACTACCCTTAATCTCTACAAAGTACTACACTAGTATTAAATAGTAGAAGCCCTTATTATGAACTAATAGATATATTACTACCCTTAGTAATGATATTATTAGTGTAGGAACACAAGAAGAATTTCTTAAATTTCTTTTAGTGAGAGATAGAGATTTTGTAGAAAGATAAGCATACATGCAAAATATGAGATGTTATGGTATATAATAAGAGGGAAAAACAAGCCCTCTTTGGCTTGTTAAAACCGGTCACCCACACCCCACATGGGTGGGGTGTTGTCACTTCCAATTGTTCTTAACAATGTAAAAAGGTTGAGTGTTGGTAATAGTTTTGGGTATGATTATGTCTAATTCCTAATTAGAATAATACACAAAAAAAAAAATCACCCTTTTGTACACTACCAAAACCGGTGCACCCTTGTAATATGGGTGTCCATTTTATTTTTTCAATTTGTCATTTGTCACAAGTGTGACATGTGACATGTAACATGTAATTTTGCTTATAAATGTGTATTTAACCAATTTAAATGCAATTTCATAACAAATAAATTATACTTAACATTTTAAGTCACATTTTATAATTACATGTAAATAAAATGGGTCATCTCATATTTGGTTAATATAATCTACAACAGTTTGTAATTATAATCGACCAATTTCACTTATCTCAAATGTTTCATAAACACAATGCATTCTTAGTAATATAACAATTAAATTACCAAAATGAATCTTATTTAATCATATTACAATAAGATATATTTCTCACTTATAATTTAAACTTGGTTCAATTTAAGGGATTAATTAATCTGTATCGCTATACAATTAATTAATGTACATGATTAGGGGATTGTCCTTTAGGTGTGACCTCAAGGGATCAACTGATCACCACCGTCATACGACAGTAACGTCAAACTCAATTGAGCCAATCGTTACCGATTTATGTTGACCAGTTGACTATAATATTCATCATCCCTTTGTATTCTTATTATTGAGATTTAATTATGTGATCGCACTATTGTTGGGGACATTTACTCCAACAATCTCACACTTGTCCGAGACAAGTGTGCGTCACCAATTCTCTTGTCCTATTACAATATCTCCCACTCAATGCAAGGTTTCTTGCAGGTCGTACTTGCATTTGATCATATCAAGAGTGGTTTCCTCGATCTGGAGAGTAACTGTCTGACCGGAATTATCTACCATAGATACCTTCCGAGCGTGGCCACGCATTTTCAGCTTACTCCTCCTCGAGTGGCCTTGAGATTTAAAACAACCCTGACAAGGGGTGGACAATTCCTATCGCATTATTCCCTTTGCATAGCCACAGCTCATCATGACCCAAAAGATGCCCATTTGACCCCAGTTACGAAGGTCGTAGAGCATAAATCAAAGTCACTCTGAAACTGTGCCACCTTAGGCGAACAATCTTTAGTTAAAGAATTGACTCAAAAGAATACTAGTAGCTCTTCCCACGACCAGGCTACAAGAATTGCCAGAATTCTATAAGCGGTCACTGCCCGACAGATAGTCCCTTACACTCTGTCTATGTGATCGATTGGTCATCCCTTATGACCCTATGACACTTGAACTTGCCATCAATCGCACCACAATCTAGTCACTTCGAGATGTCACCTCATATAAGTGACTAGGGGCCTATGCTAAGTTTATCCAGTCCATTTTAATGGAGTCCAAAATTGTCTCTACAATCCATTTGGATATAACAAAGCACAAAACAAGTTTTAGAAACTCAAACGATAAATGTGATTATCATATATGAACAATCAACACAATGTTATTGCTTCATATCATATAATCTAAAGTTTGTTTCGTCCATGACAATTCATGACGATCTTATTAAATGAAATAAAGGCTTGGGTAGTGAATATACCATATATTCATTTATTCCAACCTTGTGAATTGCTTTTTCCTTCCATCAAACGTTATTCCTAATAACATGAATTCATCTACGTACATGTCTAGATCTCTATCTAGCGTTGGGCTCTTTAACTTGAAAGATACTCCCACTTGTTATCATAATAACTGATAGGTATTTAGGTGAAAGGATCTACTATTAGTTCCTTTTAAACCACCTTATCCTCATCATCATGTACTAGGTCTCTATTTGTACAATTTATAAGGATTGACTCTTCAATCATTCTTTTAGTT
Organism: Heliosperma pusillum; assembly: GCA_022085475.1. Lineage (NCBI taxonomy): Eukaryota > Viridiplantae > Streptophyta > Magnoliopsida > Caryophyllales > Caryophyllaceae > Heliosperma > Heliosperma pusillum. The sequence goes on along the minus strand of JAIUZE010002652.1, from coordinate 7,635 downwards.
ATTCGCTTCTTGTATAACAAAAGTACGCCTAGGATTTCGATAAATCCTTATAAGTTTGGAAATTTGGGTTTGTGTAACCTTTACCACATTGTCAAATTTTCTCTACCAAACACAAGAATGTATCCCTAGTTCTCCTAGTTCTCCTCGAGAACTCTACGGATGTTCTTGTAGGCTATCCAATGACTCTCACATAGATTGATTTGCTTTTGGCTTGTCATGCTCACAGCATACAATTTATTTAGGTACGTGTATGTAATGGCATACACTAGTACAAAAATGGCTTTTGGCTACGGTTAAAAAGGACATTTGGCTACGGTTCCTCAACCGTAGTAAATCGAGGCGGTTCCTTAGATCAAGTACTTACGGCTACGGTTAGGAGCCGTAGCCTAAAGTAACTTTTGGCTACGGTTAAATCTTAATAACCGTAGCCTAAAGTGACTTTTGGCTACGTTTATTAATATATAACCGTAGCCATAAACTGATAAAAGGCTACGGTTCTCACTGACAACCGTAGCCGTTTCTTATTTTTATTTTTAAAAAAAAATTATTTCATTTAATATTTTTATTTGCGGTAAATGTAAAGCTTTTTATTAAGATAATAAATAATTACAAAATTAAGATAATAAATAGTTACAAAACCAATATCAACATACAATTGACTTTACAAATTAACACCAATATAAAGCTAAACAAAATAAGGATATTTCTACTCGGAGAGTTGAAGCTACAAATATTTTCAATAATCTAAAGTTATATCAATAGAATTGATTTTACACATCAAGAGTTTCTCAAACAAAACTCCTAATAGTGACTTTGATGCTTCAGATCACATGTTTCCCGACCTACCAAATTTGATACACAAGAGCAATCTCCATAGTGTGCATGATCTTCCTTCAAGCTAGAGACTTCATTCTTTATATTTGACCACATGGTAGAAATGCCAAAATAAAAAAATACAGAAGGAGATGTAAGGTCAAACTCAGAAGAATTTAGCAAATGTATAGTACATACATGACTAATCCAATGGAGACGTAATAATCGGATCACAAAATAGCATACGCATCAACTTTATTTTCTTATAGTATTTGAAAAATGAAACTGTTGACACCATCGAGAAAATTTTTAATATAGTTTGATACACAAATAATCCAATGTTTTAATCTCTTATATATACTAAAAGACTAGTTTGAAAACCCGTGTGGTGCACGAGTTAATAAACTTGATTATTTAAAAACATTGTTAACACTACAAAAAAAAGACTCATAGCGACGGACGATTCCGTCGCAAATACGCTTAATTCCGTCGCAAAAAGGCATTTGCGACGGAATTTCCATCACAAATACTTCGTCGCAAATACGCTTAATTCCGTCGCAAAAAGTATATTTTTAAATTTTTTTTTTTTACTTACATTTTATCATTTCGCACGTGTATTCATCTCGCGCGTTTTTTTTACCGCAAGTTTTTCCATGTCAATTCATAAGTCACATATTCAATGTAAGAAGTGAGGGAACCTATATAAACATAAGAAATGTGCTGTTTTTTTCCGATGTGGGATGGGTTTGCGACGGAATTTCCGTCGCATATACATTAATCCGTCGCAAATATATTTTCCCGCGCGAGCCAAAAATTGAAAGCAAAAAAATTTCATTTGCGACGGAAATTCCGTCGCAAAATGACTGCTTGTGACGGATTGCTCGGAATGCAATCCGTCGCAAAAAATCCGTCGCAAAAAATCTGTCTCAAAGTCCATTTTGTGACGGATTTGTATTCCGTCGCAACAAATCCGTCGCAAAATGACTCTTTTGTTGTAGTGTAAAAATATACTCCCTCCTAATCAAAATAAACTTCTCTTTTTCATTTTTCATCTATTCACAATACTTTTTCTCTTTGCTTATTTAGTAAATTTTTATACTTGTTTTAATCACTTCACTCATAACAATACCCCACAATACTCATACTTTATCTTATTTTAATCAAATCACCCGGAAAAATATTTATTTTAATGAGCTTACCGCACAATACATTTATATACTTCGTAATTTCTAGTGGCTCATTTGGCACATAAAAACATGTGAATATGAAACTATTTCGGTCTTCATAATTCAAAGTTAAGTATTAATGATAGGATTTTATAATTTTCAATTAAGAAAATGAATTACGTTTATATTTCACATTTGTCCATACATAATACTCTCATTGTCTCAATCATTTGTTTATCCTTTTTATTCATTTTGAAGAGTATTTTAATCAAAGGTAAAGAAATAATTAGAAGACTGAGAGTATAAAAGACATCTAAACGTTGATGGATAAACATCTACTTTATATAAACCAGAAACATTTAGGTTAATCCTATTGGCGGCTAAATTTAAGGAAGAAAAAAAAAAGAAAATTGGGCCCCACATTTACAAGATCTACTTTATATAACCCAGAAACATTTAGGGTGATCCTATTGGCTGCTATATTTCAGGAAGGAAAAAAAAAAATTGGGCCTCACATTCACAAGAACACATTTAATTACTCTCTCTCCTCTACCTAACATTTCAGATTCACTTATTTACATACATTTATATATTTTGGTGATTCTTTATTTCCCAATTTTTGATCAGTCATATATTTATTTAATTTCTAATATTTCTATACTATATAGTTTTATATGAGTAAATGTAAATAACATAAATTTGGAGTAAATTTAAGTTTGTATACTTACGTCATTCCAATATAACATAAATTTAGATGTTATCAAATCATTTACCATTCTAGATTTAAATCTGATACAAAATACTTATAATATAAAACATTATAATTTTGAAAAAAAATATTAAAAATAAATGTTGCAGGAGAAAAATCAAAATAATTACCACTAGATTCATATTATATACTCCTTAAAATTATCAACATAAATGTTCAAATTTTTTTTTTTACTTTTAAAAGAATTAAGCATTTAAATCACTCAAACATGACAAGAAAAATATGAATAATAAAATCAAGTGCATCTATACAAATATAAAATTAAATAGAAATCGGGTAAAATTAGTATGAAACAATCAAAATAATGAAACAAACTTTAATTTAGTATGATCAAACCTTATAATTAGATGAGATATCTATAACATAAAGCATGAAAATTGTGGCACTAACGAAGATTTTAATTCGAAAATCCACAAATTTAATTTGAATAAAAATAAAAATGAGTTGAAAAGCCTTTTTGAATGAGGTTTGTAAATGATAAGGAGAAAGAAATGGAGAAGCGTGTGAGGCGAGGGTGAGCAAATAGGAAAGCTAGGTTTTTAATTCGTTTTAGGTAGCTGATCATTTATACCAAGTTAATGGGCTAATGAACAAGTAGTTTTTCGGCCCAATTTCTACATATGTGGATTGAACCAATTCGCATATTTTTACGGTCAAACTAATTAAGGAGTTTATATTTAATCACTTTTATAATTGTAAATTTTATTATATATACACATAGTAAATTAGGTTCTTTAATATATATCACCTTATTTTTGATTATTTAATTGAGTTTTACTCCCTCTATAATATAGATGACAAACAATAACACGACTTAAAAACGCGACACAAAAAAATTCAGAGGCTTGGGTTGAGTATTAATGACCCAATATATAGGTGGGTCAACATGAACATAACACGAGATTAACCCGAAACGAATAACCTATTTAATAAGTTAATTCTATTTTATTGATTTTTCATTACCTAACTATATTACACTTTACATACAAACATTAACATGACACAAAAATACGACATGGACGCGATGCGATCTAGGTTGAGATTTGATGACTTATACATGTAACACGAAAATACCAATGTAGCTTTTTTTGCCCCAAAAAAACTTTTAAAGTTACTCCATAAGAGTTTTAATGAGTATTTTGTTACTCCGTATTAATCTCGACCTTAAATTTAAAATGAAAATAACGTTTACATAGAATCATCAACAATTACAATTTTTGGGATGAGGTCATAGCTATGGTCAAGAAGCTTCCGAGATATTTTGATTCTCGAGGACTTTATGGACATATTTATGGGTCATAGACTCACACCCTCATTGCTAATTTAGTTTGCATTTGATGCGAAATGTATAGCTAAAATGACCAAATTTATAGTAGAATCGTCATGTACAAATGTACAACTCATGAAGTCCTAAAGAAAATCATAATCCTACTAGTATAAAAACTCAAACATTTAAAACAATTTCCTTTATCCACGTCATCAATCACATTCTTCTTTTTAGCAATAGTGGTGGGAAAACCATGGAGACTTGTTCTGATGGTCAGTTTATGACAAAAAGCGCTGCCACAACTATACATGAACTTGACGTGTTTTTCAGCCATTTTTCTCTTTCATTTACCAAATCTCCATGTGGCTCACTAAACACAATCGTTGAATTTTTCCCGTCTTTGTTTATACCAACTTTTAGTGTATGATGTGCTAGCTTCTCTACATATCACAAATGTTTGTGACACAGATTTTAATTTGATTATGTTACTATAATAAATAGACTATTTTCAAGGATACTTTTTCCTAAAACGGTTTTTCTAACGTGTGCCCTTAGGGCACATGTTAATAACCTAAATATGGTAATATTAACAACATATTCTAATGAGGTATTCAAGTATAAACTCAATTTTGGCATAATTAGAGAGAATATGTTGCTAATATTGCCATATTTAAGTTATTAACATGTGCCCTAAGGGCACACGTTAGAAAAACCGTTCCTAAAAAAGTCTTCATTCCCTTTCAAATTACAACCAAAATATTTTAGAAAAATCTATCATGAATTGTAGCCTTGAAAATGACAGAAGAATGTAATATCTTAAATCATTGTAGCTCACGTTGCATTTGCAAAGCCGAACCAGAGACAAGATTAGGATGGTCTGTAGTGACTGCTAGCTGAATTACATTATGATTTTATTTATTAAAAACCAAATTGTTGAAGGCAACCCATTATAACAGTGGTATGACCTACATTGTCAGGCAAGATATGTATGCCAAAATTATCTTATTTTATTATCCGTAGAGATTTAAAATTGACTATCATCATTTTGAAGATCGACCTATTTAGTTTTACCCTACATTCTGAGTCCTTATAATGTAGCGAGCTGCGAAGTTTTTGTAATGTCAACAAAGTTCATGCAAACTTATCATTGTATTTAACAAAGACGTGAATAATCCTATTATCAAATTTGGTTTTACCTAAGGCCATAAAATATCATCTTTTAGCTTCATTCTATGAAAGGTGATGAAACATCTTGTACATTTTGGACATTTTGCCAGTTTTGATATCACTTGATGCATCCGACTACACTAAAAAAAGACATATTTCGTAGAATAAAGAAATACCACTTTCCACTAATTTCGTCTAAATGTTGGTAGGATGGTGGTTTGAGGGATGACACAGAATTATCATTTTCTCCTATGAAAGACTCAATTATTCATGACAACATTTCTGGAAAACTCGACAAATTGAGACACACACCCATATTTCTATGATCAAAGTGGCTTTTAACATCATTAAATAATATAATTGCATATAGATTGTGGTAACATACTAACAAATCCGTGGCAATTTTTTTGTAACTTGCGGTAGATTTTGGCAAATACTTAATATAAATATATTGTGACAATATATATACGGATTATGTAATTCTTTTTTCGTACGAGGTCCCTTGGTTCCTTGCGCCCAGTGCGAACACATTTACTGCACAAAGTCAAATCTGTCCTTTTTCATGTAGCTGATATTTTGGCACTCCTACAATAGTTTAACAAAAAATCAAGAAGGCATTGTAATGTAAAATATGATGACACACTATTGACTCGTTGATGTTTCATGTTCTGTAGCGGAAACGGTGTAGATTTTGTCTACAAAGTACTTGATATCGTAGATGCTCGAACCATGTTGTACCAAACTTGAGCTGCGACATTATTAAGATACATCGTTGAAAAGACTCGAGAATCCAAGAGCTTGACTCGTAGGGGCATAATGACGTCTTTTAAAGTTGCAAGTTATCACCGCAAATGTTGTCTCACGGCTCGATCACGAACGAGAATCATCGATAAGTCTACATTGTGTACAATAAAGTCTATCATTGCCACTGCCAACTCTATTGACGTTCTCTGAACTACTGGAAACGAATCAAGATCAATCGGCCAACATCTCAAATTTTAGTTATATTAATAATCCTACATAGTAATCTATATTATACTAATATACTGAACGAATAAATGTGTCATTGATAGGCTATGTCGCACACCTAATCAAAGATGAATTTCCCTTGACACAAATTAATGTAGTATGAGGGGTCGAAGACAAGGAGACGGGAATTATGCTATGAAATGCTATGAATAGACTACTATCAAGGTCGGTTTAACGATTTGTTTGGTTTACTGATTAACTAAAATGGTGTAAAATAAATAATTAAAAGAGTCTAGGGAAATTGGGTCACCATGCAATTGCTTTATATTCATATTAAACTTGGAATAAATAACATTGTTAATTGTTTAGGCTAAAGACACTCATCTCTCGATATTAGTGTCAACCTTAGTTTGGGGTCCTAGAGAACTTTCGTTATGACTAGGTCGTCCTACCACACATGCTTAGTCTAATCCGATTCCGTGCCTCTAGACTTATAGAACGAATTAACAAACTTAATCGATGAATATGACCACTAAACAAAGATTAATCATGATGATACAAACATGTGAAAGAAACAATTTAATTATTATATCAACCTAATTTAACATTTTCATATATTAGTCATGCATGACTTCCTTAATCCCTAGACAAAGGGTATTACTCACTCATATTTAGAATAGAACTAACAATGGTGTATGAAATGATAAATGTGGTAAACATGGTTAAATGAAATAGCAAAAGTCATAAAAGTGGTAAATGATAACTAACCTAGAAATACAAATGCTAAACTAATACCATGCTAATGGTAATAATACGATAATGAAGAATACAATAATGAAATGAACAAGGATCGAAATTACCACAATAAAAGGGACTTGGAACTTAAACAAGAATACTCCCTCCGATTGTACTAGACCCAAATGATTAAAGAAAGATTGTACTCCCTCCGATCTAGACGAAAGGTAACATAGGGAAAAATGTAGTATTTAAGAAAATGTGGAAAAAGAAGGGGTAAAAAGTGAAAAAAAGTAAGTGGGCCATGTAATTGTTGGTTTAATAATGGGTTGATATGTGGGTCTTGTAATGACATTTTGTGTAAATATGAAATGGGTATAAGGATAATTTGGTAATGTTGTGGGCCAAATAAGGTATGTTACCTTTGGTGTGGTTCGTTTGTTTATAGTAAGTGTTACCTTTGGTCTGGATTAGAGGGAGTATTGAATTGTAACAAAATACTTGAGCAAAAGTAAGAACCAAATGTTTAACAATATTAAAATTAAATATGAAAACTAAGAGTGAAATTTGTGTGCTTAAGCTAAGGAAAATGTACGGAAAAGATTGCTAAGTATGTTAGAAAGATATGTAAAAGATGATCCTCTAATGACGAATTAAGGCTCCTATTTATAATAAAATAGAAGCACAACGTAAAAAACCTGGGGATCAAACCCCGATCGGGCACTTTTCCCAATCCACTTAAATTCCTC